>MU228125.1:235453-250381 GCA_018584345.1 Thuja plicata | reverse complement strand
CTTCAAGGAAAACACATAGCACAATAGGAAAACAAGTAGCCTAACTTCTAGGAGGTCTTGAGTTCAACTCCCTCCTAGATAGCTAATTTTACTACAAAGGGAATTTTCTTTTTATTCTTATTATGTTCACTTTTTATTAAATACATTCATCAAATATACTTTATTTCACCCACTTTATTTACTTATTACAAATAACATACCATTTACACAAATAATAAAAACAAACAATTATTATTATTTATATAAGTATGGATATATGCGTGTGCACCCACATATACACATACCTATATAAAATAAAAACAATTATGACATATTTATAATTATTATACATATAAAATAGATTAATTCTAACTCATAACATAAATTTTGACCAACACCAAATCAAATCTATAACATAAACTGCATTCTACTTCCCCAACAAAGACAACTCCCTAACAGAATTCTAAGTCCAAGGGTAGCCTCAAGAGTATCTTGGTTAAATCTCCACACATCAACAGTTTGAGGATTTTGAAGGCACGCTCAGACCTGTGTAGCCAGGTGGAGACGATGCCTGGTACCTACATCCTACATCATCAACTGATATGCATATACAAATATAAATATAAACCAATAGTGACAAACAAGGAGGGAGAGTGCAACATCATGTGGATCTCCCGTAGGAGTTACTATGACTTCCCCTCCTCATCCTTCACTCACATCACCCAATGAACATCAAACCATAATAGGTTCAGTAGGGTTAAATCATCATATAAACATCATAACACAAATCAATGTAAAAATTTTTATTGATAATTCATTTCTAGCCATTTATCATTAAATTATAACTCATTTAATATGTCCAAATAACTGCAATAACCAATTATATATGCTCAAATGTCTCATAAAATGCTAACTAAATAATAATCACAGTCCATCATAAAATCCAAAGTGTCAAAGCAATAGTCCTGTCTGTCTAACATAGGAAGATTCTAGGGTGGGATTTACATAAGTCCTTATAAATGGGTTCAAAAAACAAATAAAAAGGATTGGTTGTGTTATTCTAACCCAAATTACACTATTTCAATAATTCAATTGGTTCTAGACACTCCTTGGAATGACTGTCTCATCCATTTTCCTTATTTCTAGACTAAACACATGGGCTTGTTTAGCCTAGGATCTGGTGGGAAAACTACTAAAACATGCACATTGATCCGTCCCTTTAGGAATACTAAACTAAACCTCCCTAACTTTAATTTCATCAAAATTGATGTATTTCCTATGGTGGGATTGCAAGCTAGGGCTCCATCTTTTTCTAGACCCTATAAACAAGGGTTTCCTGGACTAGTTTCACCAAATGGCGCACAACGTGCTCTATCCTTCACAAAATTGGATCAAAACAGATGCATTAAGAAAATAAACACAACACTACATGAATCCTTAAATTTTTCATCAATTTCAATCACCAACAGTTCATACAATAAGGAAAATCAGAGAGTTTTAAGAAAAATCATAGTTTTATTCATTCAAAATCTGTGCCAAACGTTGTATATAAAAAAAACACCTATCATGGATGATATAATTGGACATAAATAGGCCTCTTCCAACAACTACAAATTTTTTTCAAATGGTTTTGGTTGTTGTTTTCCAAATTGTAAATTTTCGAGCAACTTTTAAATGTTGCTTTGACAACTTTTACATCTTTTTGTGCATTTTGACAATATATGACCTAATGCTCCCAAATATGTTTGTAGGCTCTTGTAATCCATTCCAAGAAAAAATTTATGCTTAAATATATATCCAAACCACCTAATTCCCTTATGACAACCTTTTTATATACCCCATGGTCTAATAGGATACTAGGTTTATAAAACACCATATAGCCTATTAGCCTTACAAATGGGTTATTGAGTACTTCATGAGTGATCCTATTGGATCCAAACCTTTAATCCCTTAAATCCTATCTATCAAGTAACTATATCACATGAGGGTTCCCTAAACCATACTCTAAGGGCCAAAAAAACTCAAGTCCCTTGATTTGGTAAATCTGAGACTTTGATTCTAGTTTGTTCAATGGCATCAACAGTCATCCAAGTGGCATCTTTGAGGGGTTGATTCTCCCATTTGATTAGATATTCCTAGTAGGTGTATGAAAAGAAGTGTGTGCAAAGGAATGCAATTAATTATTAAAGACACTGGGAATACAAAAACATTTCAACAATCAAGATTAGACATAAAGAGACATTAAACAAATAGAAAAGCAAACCAACTAAGACCTTGTTGTAGCCTCTTTTTTCAAAATATTTTTCCAAGATATTTTGGTTGTATGTAAGCTCACAAATTTGGAAGCATAACAAAATCAGAGTCCTCCATAGTTTCTCAAGCTTGGGGGAAGAACCTAAAAAGGGGATTAAGAGGGTTTTCACAAGTGAGGCTGATTTTCTCTCAAATATGCATGATTTTGCATAATGGGAGAGTTGTTAATGGATTTAAGGATTTGATTCAAATATGGGTGAATGGCTATTAGATCACAAAGATAATGAGTTTTCAAGGATGAAACTCTCAAGCATATGGAGTCCTGAAATGAAGAGAAATGGGAGGGTTATATAGAGGAGTTGAGGAGCTGAGGGCTATCCTCCATTAACGAGGGGTGACCAGGTGTCCACAACAGTGTGGTTGGGGGATGGGGAAAGATACTTGCCATAAATGGAATTTATCTATCAAAACCCCAAATTTCAAGCATTAATGAAGGGCCTTAAAGGCACTTTGGGTGAGGATTGGGATGAAAGAAGCAAAGTTGGACTTTGCTTCTCTAATCCTCACACTTAGGAATGTGCAAAAAATTAGAGGTGGATTAAGATAATGAGATAGGCTAATTAGGGGGAAAGTGGGTAGGTTAGGATTTTTCAAGTGGATGGGGACTAGGGGAGGATAGGGATTAATTAGATAAATAGCATATTTATCTAATTAAGATAGGATTAGGGATGCAAGTAAGAAAAGTAGGAAAATGCAAGTGGATGGGGGATTTTCTAAATTTTTGAATTATTTTAATTCAAAAATAGGGGAAAGATTCCAATTAAAGAAATATATAGGTTTATTTAATTAACAGGGGATATTTTAATTAAACACAGATTTATTTAATTAAATATATTTGGGCATTAGATAAATTAGATAAATTAATTTATCTAGAAGGATTGGAAAGATGGTAGATTTAATTAAATAGGTAGACTATTTAATTAATAAGGTGACTATAGAGGAATGTGTACTATTTATTTAATTAAATAAACATAAATGTCCATTTAATTAAATATGATAGAGATGTTAGATAAATTAAATAATTTAATTTATCTAGGACTATAGATGATGGGTAATTTATTAAATGAATTAATTACCTTTCAGATTAGGTGTCTATAGTAGGTATGTCTCCATTTTTTCTTGCTTACACTCTTGTCAAGGACATACTCAATCTTAGGTTTAGATTGTTTAGGTAGATTATGCACCAAATCTTCACTTCTTTCCTCAGGTTGACTTGTATCACAAACATCACCAGTAGGACCTTTATATTCATAAATGTTAGAAATATTAAAAATAGGAGAAAGACCAACATTAGGGGAAGATCTATTTTGTATGAATTGCTGCCAAAAATTTTGAGGATCTTGAATGGTTCCTATCTTCCTCATCATCAACTTAGTATAATTTTCTTTTGGAAGTCTCTCCTTTTTGAGATGAATCATCACCATATCTCCCACTTGAAACAACAAATCTCTCCTCTTCTTGTTTGTTGCTTTCTTGTACTTGTTAGTGTTATGTTTCAACTAATTTCTTACTTTCTAATGAATATCCCTCATCACCTCTACAAAATATTCTTCCTATGTACTTCTTCTCTCCAAATATTTCATATCCCTCAACTCCAAACCACTTCTTGGGTGTGTCCCATAAACAATTTAGAATGGGATTAGACTAATGCTCCTATTCACTGAATCATTGTAAGAGAATTCTTCTTGACAGAGGATAGACTCCCAATTTTCTCCATGCTCTTTTGATATAAATATTAATAGGTTCCCAAGTGTTCCCATCTGACTGAGGATGATAAGATTAATAAAAAGACAAACTTGTACCTAGTCTCTTCCAAAGAGTTCTCCAAAAGTGTCTAATAAAATTGGAATATCTGTCTAAAATGATAGACAATGGAAAACCATGGAGTCTTAATACCTCCTTGAAGAATATTCCTCCAATGTGGGATGCATCATGGGTAGTTCTACAGGCTATAAAATGGACCATCTTAAAGAATCTGTCCACCACAACATAAATATTGGCATGACCTAGTTTTGTCCTTGGAAGTCCTAATAAAAAACACATGCTCACTGATTCCCATGGCTTATTTGGAATTGGAAAAGGATCATATAACCCTGCATTGGAACTAATACCTTTAGCTTTTTGATAAATTATACATTATTCCACAAGCTTTCTGATGTTTTTCTGCATCCTTGGCTAGATATAGAATCTCCTAACAGGTTCAAGTGTCTTATTAAACCCATAATGTCTTGCTGGAATCCCACAATGTTTTTTATTTATAATGTTTTCTCTCATAGAACTTCTAGGAATGCAAAGTTGACTCCCTTTAAAAAGTAGACCCTCTTACAGAATAAAATCCAAGAACTCCATATGATATTTGTCTCCCATTTCCATGCATACATGATAGGCCTCTTTTAAGTCTTCATCTTCTAGATACATATCCTTCATTTAATTTAACCATATATTTTCCAATTGGATTTCCTTCACTGTGAAACTCCTCCTGATAAGATCATAAACCACCTTATTGGATACCCCTTTCTTATGCTTAATTTTGAAAGTGAAATATTATAGATAGTCCATCCACTTCATGTGTTTGTGACTCAAACTTTCTTGTATGTTCAAAAAACTGAGAGCATGATTGTTAGTGTAGGCTAAAAATTCCTTGGATGGTAAATAATGTCTCCATTTTCTAAGACACTCAACCATTGAATACAATTCTAGATCATATTTTGAATAATTTTGTTTTCTTCATTCATTTTTTCACTGAAAAAGGTCACATGCCTTCTGTCTTGACACAAAACTCCTCATATAGCATTTTTTATTGCATCACATTCAATAATAAAAACCGTATAGAAATCAATGATAATCAAGATAGGTTGATTTGATACATTTTTCTTCAAATATTCAAAATATGTATCTGCCTCATTAGTCCAAGAAAATTGACATTTTCTACTCCCTTTTATGGTGTCAATAATGGGTGCACATACACCACTAAATTTATTAATAAATTTCCTATAAAAGCTTGCAAGACCATGAAAATTTTTTACCTCACTTGAATTTCTAGGTGTTGGCCAATTGAGTATTTCTTCCACCTTGGAGGGATCCATCTTAATACTTCGCTTTGAGATCAAAATCCAAGAAAAATCAATTATTCCTGAAAGAAGGCATGCTTTTGAAAATTTATCTTCAACTTCCCTTCATTCAACCCTTTCAACACCAAACCTAAATGCATTAGATGTTCATCCTTATCTATTCTGAAGATCAATATATCATCCAAACATACTACTAAAAAATTATTTATAAATGTGTTTAGGACTTCATTCATGAGCCTCATGAATGTACTAGGTGCATTAGAAAGGACAAATGACATAACCAACCATTCATAGAGGCATTCATTAGTTTCGAAAGTAGTCTTCCACTCATCCCCCTCTCTTATCTTGATTTGGTGGTAACCACTCTTCAAGTCCACCTTAGAATAGTACTTGGATCCTCCTAAGAAATATATTAAGTCTTTTGTCCAAGGCATGGGAAACCTATACCTTATTATAATTTTTTTTATGGCTTTGGAGTCTCTACACAATCTCCATGTCCCTTCCTTCTTTGGGGCAAAAACTGTAGGGATGTCACAAGGACTTATACTCTTTCTTATGAATCCTTTGTCTAGAAACTCCTATATTTTCCTTGAAATTTATTCATTCTAATCTGAGGTCATCTTGTAGGCTTCTTTGTTGGGAAATGTAGAACTAGGTATGAGTTTTGTACAGTAGATAACATCTTTGTGGGGTGAAAATGTTTCTGGTATGCTTCCAGCAACTACACTCTTGTACCTATCTAACAATTCTTGTACCTCTTTGGGACCACCATTCCTTTCTTGTAACTTTCTCTTAGAAATTTTCTTCACCACTTTCTTGGGCTTTATTACTATGGAAAAGCATGGGGTATCCTTCTCTTTTATGGTCTTCATGAATTCCTTCTCATCTACCAAAATGACACTAGTCACTATGTATTTGTCCTTACCATCATCAAGGAGTAGGGTCATAGTGTAACTTACACCTTCCTTGGTCAATGAGTAAACATTTTTCTTACCATCATGTTGTGCACTCACATAATATTACTAGGTTCTTCCTATAATTAAATGACAATAATCTATCTTAGTCACATCACACAATATTATGTCCCTATATTCACCAATTTAGAACTCTACCCAAACATTTTCATTTATCAGGGCTTGTTGTTCTTTGTTTAACTAGGAGACTTTGTAGGGATAAGGTTGATGAACCTTCTTCAACCGAATATTATTAACCATTTCTATTGATGCAAGATTATCATTTGACCCTGAATCCACAATAAATTTACATACCTTTCCACTTACCTTGCATGTAGTTTTGAATAATGATTTTCTTTGTGGGTGCTCCTTTGTAATTGGCACTTTCGAGAGGGTCCTATTGAACATTAGGCACTCCCCTTTCTTTGGATCTACAGGTCTTGAGTTTTATTGTATGCTTTGATTTTGTTCCTCCCCATCCAAATGGATTCTTCTTTCTCCCCCTTGACTATTTGACCCTATCTTCTCAAGACATCTAACAGAATGGTGGCCAAATTGATTGCATGTGAAATATCTTCTAGTGAATACATTTGATCCTATACCCCCAAATCTTACTCTGATATTGAAATTTCTTCCTCTAAATTTTCCTTTGTGCCTTGATTCTCCTTCTTGGTCTAGTTACTTGACGCTCCTTGTGGCCTAGGAGATACTCCCCTTCCACCAAAACTACCTCTTTCTCTAAAATTTCCTCCTCTACCTCTATTATGCTTGTCTCCCTTTATCTTCTATTTTTCTTTAATCCTTAGTTCTATTTGAAAGAAATTGTGAACTATCTCAGGATTGAAGAGACTGAGTTCATCTTGAATATTATATTTAAGGCCATTCAGATACCTTTCCAAATTCTTCTTATCACTTTTAGGTAACCTTTCTCTGAGGTTCATTCTATGAAACTCCTTCAAGTTTGCACCTAAATCCAAATCCCTTTGTCTTAAGTTTTGTAACTTTTGATGCATCATCACTTCATAATCTTTGGGAACAAATTGTTTCTTTACTTTTGCAACCATCCTCTTCCATGAAGAGATAGGATTCTTTCCTTCCTCCATTCTCTCATTTTGTAATAAGTTCCACCAACTAAGGGTAGAGCCCTTCATCCTTGATTTGACAGTCTTTACTTCTTGGTTCTTAGGTACATCATCACATTCAAAGTGATTCTCCAATGCTTCTAACCAATCCATAACTTCCATAGGATTCATCTTCCCAATGAACATGGGTATATTTTATTTTCTCTCCTTATTCCCTACCTTCTCAAGGGCTTCAATGAAGGGTCTCTGATCTGTAGGTAATCTCTCTCTTTGTTACAAATGGGTATCTTATCCATCCCCATCTTCTTCTCCTTCAGAGTCTTATCCATCCCTTCTATCTAACTTTCCCTTCAATCTCTCTATTTATTATTGAATCTTCCTAGTCTCTACCATATGCTCTCTCATTATCTTAGTAAGATCCATGTTGGTCATCCTTGTAGGGATATCCTCACTATATCCACCTTATGTTCTATCTATCATTTTCTAAATACTTTTCCCTAAGGATACTCCTAGCACTTTGATACCACCTGATACAGGGTAGGCAACTAGAAGAATGGCAATCCCAACTCACTGATTCTTCACCCTTTGACACAACTTCTAAATCAACCTTCAATTGAGATTCTTAATCACTTATACCATATAAAACCATGAAATTTAGACTTTTAGCAAGTGATAATAGTTATTCCTCCTTAAAATACCTCACAATGATCCTTTGAACATGTTTTAGCACTTCATTCAAAGGTTTAGGTCATAAAGCATCAAAACTGTCATATTAGCTAGTAGCCCTAACAACTCGATTTTTTAGGGACAACTCCAAAATTCTCCATATAAACCTTACACTACTTATGGTTTTAGATACCCTTTTTGGTCCCTAGAAAAAATCCAAGAGATTGAGTCTTGACTCTTCTCCTACACCCCCAATTACTCACAAATGGACACAGACCTAATATGACTAATTAGGACTGGTTCCCAAAGTAAGTCCCTAGAAATGGGTTCAAAAACCCAATAAAAAGGCTTTAGTGTTTTCTTCTAACCCCAATTACACTTTTTCCATCATTCAATTGGTTCTAGACACTCCCTGGTGATGAGACCATTTTACTGTCTCTATTATATTAATCCTTATACTCTATTTTTAAGTATTATCAAAACAATTGTGAACTTTTAGTTAGTTGAACTTATGTCAAGTACAAATAGAACCATTAAACCATGGGTGGAATAGATATGTCATATTATGCCAATATTATATATATGTTGCATTACTTTATATAATAATCAGAATGTGTGCTCTAACATCTAGATTAATTTCAATAAGCTACTTGTATGAATATCTTTTGCATGATAACTAATCCTGCTAGGAAGTAGGAGTCACTGGGAGTGGTCAATAGCATTGAAGGAGGACATTAAAGACCAGCTTCAAATGGATAAGCCATCATGGCATCAGAAAAAATGGCTACCACAAATTAGGAGCCACTATTTCAGAGATTCATGAATGTAGCTCTGCTATATTCCCTCCGTATTCCCACCATGTTGACTTGGTCACCCAGACTTCATTGCATACGTCGTGGGCTGTTGCGTTTCCTATTTTTTCTCTTTGGCATGGTTTTAGTTAGATAGTTCCTTTTTTTGTTTCTGAATAAAGAATTCAATCCTCTATTTATAGTGATGAGATTGATAGTTTGTAAGTTTAGATATTTTTGGAATATATTGCTCTATTGTATCTTGCACAACAAGTTCATTTCTAGTTTTATGTATCATTCTCATGTAATTAGTTATGAAAGATAATGAAGTAAATTTTGGTTCATATTCTATGTTCATAGATTAGTAGAAGCTGACCAAGGGGGCCCACTTGGTAGGTGGATTAGAGTAGAAGTAGGATAGATTTACTTTCTGCACTTCCAGCATTATAGATATAAGATTATAGTTTCTTCCTGCAGCATTGTACTTTGTGAATGTACTTGCATCACCTGCAAGGATAGTTATAGTGAATTCTCTAGGTTGAAAAAATAGGTTTAAGTAGAGTTTGCAAGTTGTAGCATTCACTTTTGTAAGGAGTAAGTGTATTTTACTTTCCTGCAGCCTAGGTAGAGTGACTCTTTAAGGAACTTAGTGCACATACTGTGCCATACCATTTCAAGTATATGTCCCTAGGTTGAAAAACTAAATGCACCTCATGGTGGGAGAAGTGATCCTTAGATTGAATAAAATATTCCTAAGAGAGGCTTTGGGCATGATTATTAAGCACCTATTGTGAGGTAGTTCATTTTTGGCACCGCTACCAAGGATGGTGTCAAACTAAGAAACTTTCTAAGTCACTTTTTTTATTTCTAAGATAGTTTTTAGTGGTTGTAGTTTTAAAATTGCTTCACCAATGTGAAGAATTAATTTGCATGCATCGAAGGGGAAGAAGAAGAGATGAATATGGAAGATTTCTTCCAGGAGAACCTGCAAATTTGAATGAGCAAGTTGAAGAATTTTATTTTCCTTTTATTGATGCAAGTCCCGAGTTTCCTGCAACATCTTCTGCTGGAGCAGAACCTTTTGATATAAGTGGTCTTTGGCCTTTCGCTGAAATCTTGGCCAGCTTTCTTGATAATTCTAACCCAAATGCACCTGCTGTTAACAATCATGTGGCTAATATTCCTTTCCAATAGCAACACCAACTCCCAATACCTCTAGTAATGGCACAACCTACTTTCCCATTTCCTCTACCAAGCCTTATAAATAATGCCAATCTCAAAAATATACCCTTTGGTGCACTTCCAAAGTTTTATGGGCTGATAATTGAAGATCTTAACACCTTTTTGTTGAAGTTCAACATCCTTTGTCATAGCTTTGACTATAACACTGATGCCCATAAACTCAAGCTATTTCTAGCAACACTAAAGGAGTCAGCCTTATGATGGTTCATGGGCCTAGGAGCAAATGCAACAGGTACATGGGATGAGATGCAGACTTTGTTTCTATAGAAATACAAAGAGTATTGCAAGGGGAGTGACCCGAGGGGAGATGACATTTTTAGAATGTTGCAAAAGGAGGATGAAACTTTGGAGGACTATGTTTCACATTTTTTATACACCATGCAGAAGAATCCCCAACATGTTCTGGCAGAGGATTCATAGAAACTAGTCTTCTTGAGAGGAGTGAACGACAACTGTTTGGAAGCATTGGACCTCATGGCTGGTGGGGACATATCCCAATCTTATTGGGATGACCTCAAGAAAATCTGTCTCAATTACTTTAGATCAACTGGGAAGAAAAGTATAGGATATCAGTCTACAGTCATTAAAGGGAGAAGTTCAGGTGTTTCTAAGTTGGAGATATCTAATTTGCTAGCTGATTTCAAGAAAGATATCATTAATGATGTTTCTACACATCTGAACACCATGACTGCTAAGAAGAAACATGTAGACGCTGAATTGTAGTTAGCTAAGTACTCTCCACATTTTCGTAAACAAAAGAAAGACTGTGGATGCAAGCTGGTGGCAAACTTGGAAAATCAACATTTTCCTACCGAGTACATGAAGATAGAAGGAGACAACAAGAAAGTGTTCTTTGTTGCTCAATGTTGACCCTAGGCTTCAAGACAAGGTATGCCTCAGGACCCATTACAATTTTCAAATCCTTACAATAGTCAATGGAAAAACCAAAGTTATCAGAATACTCCTCAGTACTCTCAGCCAGCCTGGAATAACCAGTGGCCTAACCAGCAAAATAACCAGTGGCCTAACTAGAAAAATAACCAGTGGCCTAACTAGAAAAATAACCAATGTCCTAACAAGAAAAATAACTAGTGGACAAACTAGAAAAATAACCAATGGCCAAACCAGCAAAACCAATGGCAACCACTGCAAGGAAATTGGCAGAAAAATAACCAATTGAGGGGGCCTCCACAGTGGCCTAACCAAAATCTTGTTTTTCCACAACTTCCACCGCTAGTCCCACAACCTACAATAATTCCACCTCCTACAACCACTAGCCCCAATCCAAAGCAAACCCAATTGCCTACTCAGCCACAACCAAATCCAAATAGCAAGCAACAGCAGAAGCCAATGTATACCAACGATACACAGCAGTATCTTGCCTACGCTTTAGAGATATCTAATATCCATTTGAGGTCAGGTACTACTCTGCCTACACCCGAACATCCTTTTATCATAGAATTTGTAGACACTCCTATAGTATCAACACCTCTTCCATAGGCTACATTGTAAAATACCACCCAATCAGCTCAAAAATCTAGCAAAACTGATGTTGAAACCTATGTTGACCCTCCTTTTCCACGAAGGCTCACAATAGAAAAGCCTATATCCCAAGAGGAAATGCCTTTTGAGATTATTGAGTAGCTGAAGAATATGCACATTCAAATACCTCTGTTTCAAGTTATCAAAGACGTTCCTATCTATGGGAGAGCTATTAAGGACGCATGCCTTAAAAAGCCTAGAAGGAAAAAGAAGGACCCTCAAACAGTTCCTGTAATAGGGAAACTTGTTGATATCATGTTGGGAAAGGTAGTTATACCCAAGTATTCAGACCCTGGAAGTCCATTAGTTGACTTGATAATTAATGGGCAATCTGGTAAAAATGCTTTAGTTGATTTGGGGGCAGCCATAAATGTAATGATTAAAGATACAATGCACAGACTAAGTATAGAGGGTTTGAGAAAAACACCAACAATATTACAACTTGCTGATAGTTCAACAATCACTCCAGATGGTCTTATAGAAGATGTGGCAGTCACCTTAGACTCATGGGAATACCCTGTAGATTTTCTCATCTTATCACCAAAAGTAAACTTTGCTGGCTATCTAGTCATCTTAGGGAGACCTTGGTTAGCCACCACTGATGCAAAAATTAACTACAAATTAGGAAGTATGAAAATTTCAAATGGTCAGGCAATAAAGAAGCTAGCACTCTATCCTCCTGCCCAGCCTCAGCCAGACTTGAGAGATCCTATTTGGCCAAAACTAGGAGATGAGGGAGAAGAGGTCAACTCTGTTGCTTAGCTTATGATGATGCATAGGTAGTCTTTTCTGAAAATGCAAGAGGAAGATGATGTAATACAAAGTATTCTTACCAATGAGTGTATAGTTTCAAAAGATGTTTCTAAAAGTGCTATTCTGTAGCTATGTACCTATGAAGACTATTTATTTCTAGCAAGCCTTCAGATAATTAGCCAATTGTTACCATGTGAAGTAGCTACAAGCCCAGTACCTGAGATGTCAATGGTAGAGCTAACAACTACTATAGAAATTTCCCCATGTTACAATCTCCATGTGAAAAACAAGTTGCCACCCCCACAATTGGCATTGTTAACAAAAATCTTGTGTAAGCATGAGAAAGCCTTTGCTTGGTATTATGGAGACATGCGAGGTTTAAACTCTAAATTCTACACCCATAGGATCTACATTAATGATGGAAGCTTACCACTATGCCAGCCTCAAAGAAGGATAAATCCAGCATTGAGAGAAATAGTCAAAAGTGAATTACAAAAATTACTAGATGCTAGTTTCATTTATCCAATCTCTGATAGCAAGTGGGTATCACCTTTGGTCATTGTACCTAAGAAAGGGGGGAAATGGTGAATATGTGTGTATTACAGAGAGTTGAATAACACCACAAAGAAGGATCATTTTCCTTTACCCTTTATTGATCAAGTCCTAGACACTCTGGCCAGTAAGAAATATTTCTCCTTTCTGGATGGATACAGTGGTTACAACCAGATCAATATTGCTCTAGAAGATCAAGAGAAGACTACATTTGATGACATTAATTTTTCCATTAGTAAACTTAGTGAAAAAAATTGACAAAGATCACGGGCAGACTAGAAGCATTACCGACAGACTACAAGCATTACCGGTGAATAGCGAGCATACCCGACAGAACACAGAGGTCATGAAAAATGCTAAGTATGGAATTGACTGACAAACACTGACAAGTGCTGCATCGATGAAGTGAACATGACATCAGCGACGGGTTAATTTCATAACATTGAGATCATCACCGATGACATAGTTTTGAGAAAAAAAGTGATGGAATAGAAAAGGCATACCCAACAACCAGTTCAAGAAAGGAACATTGACGAAAAAGAAAATAGACCGTCAGAACCGACAGTCAGTTAGAGAACTTGCAAAAAGTGGATCTGAGTTTTACACATTAGATAAAGCAATGTAATTCTATTTATAGAGTTTTAATTTGTTTTAAATAATAACTTGAGGGTTAAGAAAGCTTTATGTAAATGTTTTAAAGCATCCTAATGGATCTAAAACATATCTAACTAAAGATCAAGGTCAAGTTGTAAACCTTGGATCTAGATTTAACTTGTGAAGCGTGAATCAAGAATTGAGCCAAAACCTAGTATAAATAGATGTTCAAATCAATTGTGAGTTATGAATTCATTATTGTTGATAGCCACAAAGAGAATCAAAGGAGCAGAAGATAGAATTCATGCAAATTTCAAAAATAAATCACATCAGTTGTCAAGAACACACAGAGGCTATCGACAAGCAGATAAAGGTATTATTCAATCATGGAAGGATGATTACTTATATGTATGAAGATTAATAGGATCTATTATTAGCAATTAGAGATTGCATACATCATCAGATCAAAGACTTATGTAGTTGCATTCTAACAAGTGCATCACATCTAAAATCCTTTTGTAGAAGGTGGACTTAACTGTTCTTTCCAAATCTCTTAACAGAGTGCACACTTAATAGTTTTGCTAAAGCTTCAAAGAAGTAGATCTTAACAGGTCTCCACTATAATACTCCTAATAGGGTAAGTCATCAGAAGTGACCAATTTTAAGCCTTAACTGGCCCCTTCTTATCTACAAATAGTGAAGTCTTGTGGGTAACAATCCCCACCGTAGTTTTTACTTCCTAATAGGAGTTTTCTACGATATCATATCTTGTGTTATGTGTTATCTATTTTCATGAATGTTTCTGTTATGGTTACATACTAAAATAACTTATGATATGATTGCATATACATAAAGAAAGATGAATAGCTAGATAAGATAATTTACAAACTAATGATTAAGGGTTAAATGGGCTAACCAAGAAAATGTTATAGAGGTACTGATTCACCCCTCCCCTCTTAGTACACCATTCCAATATAATTCCAACAATTGGTATCAGAGCTAAGTCTCTCTCTTGAAAATCTTAAAGACTTGAGAGAAAAGATTAGAGAAATGGACAAGTTCAGAGTGGACATGACTATTTAGAATGAACAGTTACAGATGCAAATAAACTATGAGCAGTATAAGGAGGCAAAAATAAAACTGAGAAAATTTCTTGATGAAAGAAATATTATGGCAACCAGAATGAATGAGAAAAACTACAAAGAATTGGAAATACTAGATTACTTTGAAACAACTGAATCATCAATGAGAAAAGTTTCAGACGCATCAGTTGAAGAAATTACAAGTATAGAAGAGATCAATCTACATCTGACAGATCAAATCAAGATGCTGCAAATTGGTCAAGAGACTCAAATGGTGAAAATTATTGATGTCATGAATGATGCAAGAA
>MU228125.1:163953-229920 GCA_018584345.1 Thuja plicata | reverse complement strand
ACTAAGGAAGGAGTATACATAGGTGTACATACTAATACACTCACTATGTTGCACATATCATGTTTTTGATACTAATGTCAAAGGGGGAGATTGATGACATTAATTTTTCCATTAGTACACTTAGTGACAAACATTGACAAAGATCACCGGCAGACTACAAGCATTACTAGCAGACTACAAGCATTACTGGCAAACAGCAAACATACCCGACAGAACACAGAGGTCATGAAAAATGCTAAGTATGGAATTGACCGATGAACACTAACAAGTGCTGCACCGATGAAGTGAATAGGACATCATTGACGGGTCAATTTCATAACATTGAGATCATCACCGACGACACAGTTTTGAGAACAAAATCAACATAATAGAAAAGGCATACCTAATGACCAGTTCAAGAAAGGAACACCGATGACAAAGAAAACCAACCGTCACAACCGAAAGTCAGTTACAGAACCCGCAAAAAGTGGATTTGAGTTTTACACGTTAGATAAAGCAATGTAATTCTATTTATAAATTTTTAATTTGTTTTAAATCATAACTTGACTATCAAGCAAGCTTTATGTAAATGTTTTAAAGCATCCTAACAGATCTAAAACATATCTAACTAAAGATCGAGGTCAAGTTGTATACCTTGGATCTAGAGTTAACTTGTGAAGCATGAATCAAGAATTGAGCCAAAACCTAGTACAAATAGATGTTCAAATCAATTGTGAGTTATGAATTTATTGTTGTTTATATCCATGAAGAGCATCTAAGGAGCAGAAGGTAGAATTCATGCAAAGTTCAAAAACAAATCACATCAGTTGTCAAGAACACACATAGGCTACCGACAAGTAGATAAAGGTATTATTCAATCATGGAAGGATGATTACTTATATCTTTGAAGCTTAATAGGATATGTTATCAGCAATTAGAGATTGCATACATCATCAGATCAAAGACTTATGTAGTTTCATTCTAACAAGTGCGCCACATCTAAAATCCTTTTGTAGAAGGTGGACTTAACTGTTCTTTCCAAATCTCTTAATAGAGTGCACACTTAACAATATTGCTAAAGCTTCAAATGAAGTAGATCTTAACAGGTCTCTACTATAATACTCCTAATA
The DNA here is from genome assembly GCA_018584345.1 of Thuja plicata. Classification (NCBI taxonomy): domain Eukaryota; kingdom Viridiplantae; phylum Streptophyta; class Pinopsida; order Cupressales; family Cupressaceae; genus Thuja; species Thuja plicata. The sequence goes on along the minus strand of MU228125.1, from coordinate 228,811 downwards.
GGGTAGGTCATCAGAAGTGACCAATTGTAAGCCTTAGCTGGCCCCTTCTTATTTGTAGATAGTGAAGTCTTGTGGGTAACAATCCCCACCGCAGTTTTTACTTCCTAACAGGAGTTTTCTACGATATCATATCTGGTGTTATGTGTTATCTATTTTCATGAATTTTTCTATTATGGTTACATACTAAAATAACTTATGATATGATTGCATATATGTAAAGAAATATGAATAGTTAGATAAGATAATTTACAAACTGATGATTAAGGGTTAAAATAGCTAACCAAGAAAAAGTTACAGAGGTACTGATTCACCCCTCCCCTCTCAGTACATCATTCCAATATAATTCCAACAAAATTCACATGCCCCTGGGACACATATGCCTATTCTGTATTACCATTTGGCTTATGCAATGCACCAGCTACTTTCTAGAGAGCTGTAATCAGCATCTTTGCTGATATATCACATGATTGTATGGAGCTATATATGGACGACTTTACTACATTTGGTGTCACCTTTGAGAAAGCCCTGAAGAATTTAGAAAGAGTACTAATCAGATTTCAAGAACATGACTTGTCTCTCAAGAGTGAGAAATGCTTCATGATGATGCAAAAAGGCATAGTGATGGGACATTTTATCTTCAAAGCTGGAATCCAGGTAGATCTTGCAAAAATAGAGGTAATTCTCACATTGCCTATTCCTACAAAGTTGAAAGATGTTAGGTCTTTCCTAGGACATGCTGGCTACTATAGGGGGTTTATCCAAAATTTTAGTCAAATAGCTAGTCCTTTGTATACTCTACTTACCAAAGAGGCCGAATTCAATTAGACAAAGGAATGTAATGAATCCTTCCTGCATCTTAAGAAACTATTGACCATTGCACCCATACTTAGGGGTCTTGATTGGACTTTTCCATTTCACATTCATACAGATGCTTCAGACTACGCAATAGGTGTTGTCCTAGGAAAAAAGTCTAGTAGCCTAGAGAATGCAATTTATTACATTAGTAAAAGCCTCCATGGACTAGAATTAAACTATACAGTGACTGAGAAAGAATTACTAGCAGTAGTTTATTCTTTGAACAAATTCCGTCATTACATAACTAGCTATCCTCTTTTTGCTCATACTGACCATGCAGCAATAAAATATCTCATGAACAAACCTGCTATGACTGGTAGGTTTGCAAGATGGCTTCTTCTTTTGCAATAATTTTACATTACTGTAGTTGACAAGCCTAGCAAGGCAAATGTAGTAGCTGATTATCTATCAAGAATCCACCATACTGAAGAAGATACTACTCTGATAGATGATACATTTCCAGATGAGCATTTGTTTCATATTTCTATCCAAAGTCTATGGTATGCTGACATAGTTAATTACCTTGCAACAAAAAAAATGCCAACACACTTTTCTTACAAGGATAGGACATTGCTTGTCGAGAAAATCTTTAATTTCTCTTAGATTGATAACATACTTTTTTACACTAGACCTAATCAAGTAATGCGCAGATGTGTGTGAGAAGATGATACATATGACACTATCCATCCTTGTCATAATGAACCATGTAGGAGACACTTTGCAGAAAAAAGAATAGCCCAAAATATTTTAATAACCAGATATTATTGGCCTACACTTCATAAGGATGCAACCAGCTACACAAGGAAATGTGACAAATGTCAAAGAACGGGTCGACCAACTAGATCCAATGAAATGCCATTAAATCCACAGGTGGTGGTAACTCCATTTGATAAATGGGGCATGGATTTCATTGGTCCAATATACCCTCCATCCAATGGGAATTCTTACATCCTGGTGTGCACTGATTATTTGACCAAATGGGTCAAAGTAAAAGCTATGAAACATGTTCGGGACCATAAGGTTATAGAATTTTTGTATGATGAGATTTTCACCAGATATGGAGTACCGAGAGAAATTGTAACTCACCAAGGCACCCAATTCACTTCCAATCTAATAACAGAGCTCATGAAAGAATATAATATCATACATAGGAAGTCAAGCCCTTATCACCGTCAGGCCAATAGATAGGCTAAAGTTACAAATTGGGAAATAGAAGCCATCTTAACAAAGATAGTTCATTTGTATCACCAGGACTAGAGCAGAAGAATAACAGAAGCCGTCTAGGTGCATAGAACAACTTGGAAAACCACCACAGGGTTCACTCCATTTAATTTTTTATATGGAAAAGTAGCAATGATACCCATTGAATTTGAACACAAAATGCTGTAGACAACACTGGAGTTAAATATAGATCTTCCTGCAGCACAGAAGGAGCGATTGCTGCATCTCAATTCCTTGGATGAAATGCACAAATGTGCACTGGAGAGAATTGAAATAGTCTAGAAACAAAGGAAGAAATGGCATGACTCACATAATAAGAACAAACAATTTCAATTGGTGATTGGGCATTGCTATACGATTCAAGATTCAAAGAAATACCAGGCAAGTTATAGACAAGATGATTGGGGCCATATGAAATAAAACATGTCTTCACCAATGGAGCCTTCCAGTGTTAGAATAGTCCCAAAGGATAACTGAGATGGGGGGTGAATCAGTTATCAGTAACTTTAATTATTTTCACTTATTAACTTCAAAATACAATAAAGTAAATGTTCATTCAGATAACACAGTACACAACACACAATTTGATTACAGGGAAACCAAATGGTAAAAACCCCAGTGGGAATTAGCACCCACAATGAACAATACTTGTTTATAGTAATCCTTATTAGAAGATCTTGCAACCCTATTAGGAGTTGATCTTTACAAAGCAATAAGTATAGTGACCTATTTAAGGGTCTGACCCTGTTAGGGATGAGGACTCACTGTCCAAAAGCTCACTGCTTCAATGGTGAAGGCTACAACCTTCTGTAGAATAGATATGCACTATATCTAATGATGAACTATATAGTAGACCTACTGTCTTGATCAGTTCTAGTGTATTGTAATCTTTCACTTCTTCTTCACATAGACTCTTGATGAATGAACCACAACTGATATTCTGCTCTGTACATTTTCTGTCTCTTTTCGTATCATTCACACTTTTCATATCACAGATGACTTTCTATATGTATCTTCCTCAAACTATGAGATCACAGGACCTGTAAGACAACACTTCATAACATCCTTGTCAGCTTTACTAGGCACACAAACAATATTAATTTTGCACAACACAAATTGAACAGACACGATGCTTCACTAAGTCAGCCTCACCAAATTAACTCTAACTTTGCAATCTTCTTGAAACACATTAGGTGCTTTTAGATAACTATCATCAACTCATAACTAATCATGAATATACACATGCATATTGAAGATAGGTGCAACTCAATAAACATGTTAAATACGTTGGCTTTGAACAAATACTCTTCCAAAACTGTAACTACCAATAACAGAATTACACAACTTGACTGAAACATCATATTTGAGTCTACGTGTATGAACATAACATACTAAGAATGTCTAAAATATAAATATATCCATACAAGGCTTGATATCATCATTCTGATAAGTACATACAGAATCACTACTATATATTATATGTTGTCATCAATGACAAACATACAATCAATCAACTGCATAAAAAAAAATCTCTAACAATCTCCCCCTTTGACATTGATGGAAACATATGATATTAAAAACATCTTCAGCACATGGTGTCTTCTTTCTTTTAAAATATTCTCAATATCCTCATCAAACATTCCTCTACACTGCTTCAGTTCTTCTGACTATTTTTATACTCCCCTAGAGTATATGCTCCCCCTTACTATATACTCCCCCTTTGACATCAATGGCAAAGGGTGCCATAAAAAATTAGGCACATGTACTACTCCAGAAGTAGAGTAGTCAACCATTCATCAGTCACTAAGGACTGATGGTCTTGCTGCTTTATCTAATTAGAATCAGGAGAGGGAATTACTCCCAACTTCTCCTTGGGATACTCAAAAGTATCTTTTGAAAAAGGCTTTATGAAAATATCTGCCAACTATTCTTTGGTGCTCACATAGTCCAATTTTACTTCTTTGTCTGCAACCTTTTCTCTTAGAAAATGGTACTTGATCTCTATGTGTTTTGTCTTTGCATGCATCACAGGGTTCTTAGACATATTAATAGTACTAGTGTTATCATAGTGAATAAAAATAGGATAATCAACTTGAATACCAAAGTCTTTAACCATCTGCTTGATCCAAACCATGGTTGAATAATTCAATGCTGCTGCAACATATTCAACTTCTACTGTTGACTGAGAAATGCAGTTATGCTTCTTGCTTATCCAAGAAACCAACGCATCTCCATTAAATACTGCTCCTCCTAAAGTACTCTTCCTATCATCAATACAACCTGCTCAATCTACATTTGTATACACATGAAGTTGTGCATTCTCTGATTTAGGATACCATAAACCATAGTCTATAGTTCCCTTTAGATATCTAAATATCCTCTTGATTTCCATTAGGTGATTCTACTTGGGTTCAACTGCAAATCTTCCAACAATGTCAACTGGATTAGATATGTCAGGTCTAGATTGAGTTAGATAAATGAGTTTTCCAATCATAGATTTGTACAATGTCTTATCAACTGTTGGGGAATCATCATCTTTTGAAAGCTTGCTTCTTGTTATCATAGGAGTGTATACTAGCTTATAGTCTTCCATCTTGAAGTTTTTCAATATTTCCTTTACATATCTTGACTAATTAATGAATATACCTTTATCTGTCTTCTTAACATTTAGTCCCAAAAAGTATTTTATTGGACCAATCATGCTCATTTCAAATTCATTCTGCATTTCTTTTGCAAATGTTGCACTAAGCTTGTCATTACCTCCAAAGATAATATCATCAACAAATATGGAAACTAGTAGTAATCCATCAGGTGTCTCTCTTGTGAATAGGTTACAATCTACTGCACCTTTCTTGAATCCAATCTTGGTAAGATAACCATCAAGTCTTTCATACCAAGCTCTTGGGGCTTGTTTAAGACCATAGAGTGCTTTCTTCAATCTGCATACCATGTCTAGTTTATCTGAAAGATTAAATCCTTCAGGTTGTTCAATGTAGACTTCTTCCTTCAAGTCACCATTCAGAAAAGCTGATTTTACATCCATTTGATAAACTTTGAAGTCTTTGAATGTTGCATAGGCCAAGAATAATTTAATGGCTTCCAGTCTTCTCACATGGGAAAATGTATCAGTGTAGTCTATTCCTTCTCTCTGCACATATACTTTACATACCAATCTTTCTTTGTTTCTCACTACTATACCTTCTTCATTCATCTTGTTTCTGAAGATCCACTTTGTTCCAATCACATTTCTATCACTAGGTCTCTTCATCCATTGATAGACTTTTTTCTTTTGATCTGGTCAACACACTGCTGCTCTCATCTCCAATGATATCATCTTTGGAGTGGTATCTAGATGTGAATTTAGGAACCTTAGGTGTTACTTCTTCTATAATCTATGATTCTTCTCTGCTTGATTCAAAGTCATTGCATGAGACATCAATGCAGTCAAATATTTTTTCAATAACAGTATCTTTGCTACTAGGTCTGGGTTCATCTTCAATCATAGGTACATATTCATAGCACCTCCCTTGAACCATAAAATTTTCATTAATTTTTACATGAGTACTTTCAATTATCTTTTTCAATCTCAAATTGAAACATCTGTATGCTTTTCTTTTTGTAGAGTAACCAAGGAAAATACCTTCATCACTTCTAGCATCAAACTTACCAACACCATCATCTCTCTTGATGTAGCATTTACTGCCAAAAAATCTAAAATACTTAACTGTAGGTACATTACCAAACCAAAGTTCATAGGGTGTCTTATCTGTGTCTGGCCTCAATTGAGTTTTGTTGATAGTATAGACTGTTGTATTTATTGTATCTCTCCAATATGTGTGTACAACTTTTCCTTCAATCATAGTGCGCAGAGTATCAAGTATAATATTGTTCCTCCTTTCTGCAATCCCATTCTATTGAGGGGTTCTAGGAGCACTCAACTATCTTTTATTCCATGTTCTTCACAGTAATCATAAAATTGATCAGAGGTGAACTCTCCTCCTCTATCTGATCTCAAACATTTCAGTTTTAGTCTAGATTCATTCTCAACCTTAGCTTTGAATATTTTGAACTTCTCAAAGGCTTCAAACTTCTCTTTTAAGAATGCAACCCACATCATCCTTGAAAAATCATCAACAAAAAAATGAAATACCTTTCTCCGTAGTATGATCTTGTTTGAGTAGGACCACATAAATTTGTATGCACTAGGTCGAATTTTTTTTTCAGTTGAGTTCTGCTTGCTTTTGAAAGAATCGCTTACATGCTTTCCCATAACACATTCCCTACACATTTTGTCGAATGGTCTTGCTATACTTGGAAGATCTCTGACTGCCTTGACATTACTTATCTTTACTATGTTATCAAAATTGATATGACAGAGTCTCTTGCACCATAACCAACTGTCATCCACTTTTGCAACAAAACAACTTACATCTGAATTGAGTTGAAAAAAATTACCTTTTTTTTTGGAGCCTGATGCAATCATGTCTCCATCCTTGTTGTTAATGATGCACTTGTTATCTTTGAACTCCAAATGATAACCTTTTTCAAGTAGTTGTCCAACACTTAGCAAGTTATGATGTAATCCATCAACATACAGAACATCATCTGTCTTGTTCTTTCCATCCAAAGTGATAGAACCTCTGCCTATCATAGGTTCAGGAGTGTTATCTCCAAATCTAACCATACCACCTTTTGTATTTTTCTAAATGAACAAATCTATCTTTGTCACCTATCATATGGTGAGAGCATCCACTGTCAATGATCCAATCAATTCTGATGTCTGCTTTGGAAACTAGGGCTAACTCTTGTTCTTCCTTTTCATCTACAATGTCCATTTCCTCAAGTAACTTTTCCATGTCTCTAAGGGAAACACATCCAATTTCATCCTCTCCTGAATCTTCATCAGTTACACCTTCTTCAGCATGGTAACATTCCTTCTTATATTTAGGTTTGTAATCAGAACTGAACTTCTTGACTCTTGTGGGACACTTAGATCCAAAGTGACCAATATTGTTGCATGAAAAACATTTGAATGGAAGTTTTCCTTCATATTTTCCTTTTCCTTTCTTTTCTCTTTTAGCAATCATAGAAATGATATCTTCTAGTTCTTCATCAACTTCTTCTTTCTCATTATGGCATGAGATGTGTAAGGATTTCTTACCATGGACTAAGGCTTTGAAAGTTGATTCACTTTTAGGATCAGTCTTCAATCTTGATATCTCAAATGCATAGATTTTACTGATCAAAGTCTCTCTCTTGAAGTCATGAGAATTGCATGGTTTCCTCTAGAATTCTTATCTTGTTTTCATAATCTAATGTTAAGGTAGTTAACAACTTGTCCATTATATCTTCTTCTGATATTTCTCCACCTTTGTTTCTGATTCTAGAGACTGCTTCATTTATCCTTTGATTGTAGGCTCTAATATTCTCTTTAGGTAAAATTTCAAGACTATTGTATTTCTTTTTTGATGTCTTCCTACATGCATTCTTTGCTTGAATATCTCCTTCAAACATATCTTCTAAATACTTCCATATGGTGTATGCTCTGTCAATTTTCTTGATCTCAAAAAATTCACTGTCAGATAGGGCACTAATTAGGGCTTCTTTAGCGATTTCATTATTAGTAAATGTTTCCTTTTATCTACTAGTAGCATCATCCTTTGCAAGGTCTTTCAGAGATGGAATAACAACTTCTTGTGTAGCTATCTCAAAGATCTCAAAGCCAATACACTGTAGATGTGTTATCATTTTGTTTTTCCAATCTAGATAATTTTCTCCATCGAACTTAGGGCTCTCTTTTATAAAGTAAGACATATGATCTACCTTAAGCTATTAGACTTCTTCTCCAAGGCACTTGGCTCTAATACAAATTGTTAGAATATTCCCAAAGGATAACAGAGAGGGGGGGTGAATTAGTTATCAATAACTTTAATTATTTTCACTTATTCACTTTAGAATACAATAAAGTAAATGATCATTCAGATAACACACTACACAACACACAATTTGATTACGCGGAAACCAAATCGTAAAAACCCCAGTGGGATTAGCACCAACAATGAACTATACTTGTTTATAGTAATCCCTGTTAGAAGATCTTGCAACCCTATTAGGAGTTTTTCTTTACAAAGCAATAAGTATAGTGACCTGGTTAAGGGTCTGACCCTGTTAGGAGTCTTTTACAAATAACCCTATTAGGGGTGAGGACTCATTGTCCAAAAGCTCACTGCTTCAATGGTGAAGGCTACAACCTTCTATAGAACAGATATGCACTATATCTAATGATGAACTACAGAGTAGACCTACTGTCTTCATCAGTTCCAGTGTATTGTAATCTTTCACCTCTTCTTCACATAGACTCTTGATGAATGAACCACAATTGATATTCTTCTCTGTACATTTTCTGTCTATTTTCTTATCATTCACACTTTTCGTATCACAAATGACTTTCTATAAGTATCTTCCTCAAAGTATGAGATCATGGGACCTATAAGAAAACTCTTCACAATAGCCTTATCGGCTTTACCAAGCACACAAACAATATTAAGTTTGCGCAAAACAAACTGAACAGACGCGATGCTTCACTAAGTCAGCCTCACCAAATTAACTCTAAATTTGCAATCTTCTTGAAACATGTTAGGAACCTTTAGATAACTATCATAAACTCATAGCTATTCATGAATATGCACATGCATATCCTAAAGATAGGCACAACTCAAGAAACACGTTAAATACATTGGCTCTGAATAGATACTCTTCCAGAACTGTGACTGCCAATAACAAAATTACACAACTTGACTAAAAAATCATATCTAAGTCTGCGTGTATGAACATAAAATACTAAGCATGTCTAAAATCTAAATACATCCACGCAAGGCTTGATATCATCATTTTGATAAGTACATACAGAATCACTACTGTATATTATATGGTGTCATCAATGACAAACATATAATCAATCAACTACACAGAAACAAATCTCCAACATCCAGTTGACCATAATTGACCCAGTGCATTTCAAACTATTAGTCAATGGACATTGGCTAAAATTGTATCACCAACCTCAAACAAAAGAATACTTCATGTAGCAATTCCAACAAAAAATTTCAAACGAGCAACAGGTAACACTTCCTGCAGTAGAGGGTGCAAACGTTCTTCCTACATCTCTTCAGTAGAATTCCATCAAGCATGTCCATAATAAAAACTTCATGTTTACATGAAGTTAATTCCTCCATTCACTTTCTAATTCTTCTTTCCAACTCATCTCATTTCTTTATCTACCACCCACCCACCCTCCACATCATCACAATTATCCTTTCTTTGCTTTCAATAAGAGTTGAGTACACTGACGCAAAATGCCACCACTTTCTTTCCATTCTCGCCACCTTTTAATGGTACGTGCAAAGATTGAATGATAGGTACAATATTTTCAATTTTTTTTTCCATTTTTAGCGCATAGATTTCGATGATTATATCTAGTACTACAATTAAAATATCATTACGACATTAAGCCAGTTCCATTCCTCGTGCCAAGTCTGCCAAGTCTAGACTCTTGTCAATGTTACGTAGGGGGAGGGAAGTGTATTAATTCCAAATTTTCATTTCTATTTACACTTAAAATATTTTATGTCGCCTCAAATCTGTACTTATCCTTTGTCTCATTAAAGTTCTATTGCTATATCGCACAACTGTTGTACCTTTATTCTCGAATCCTCCATGATTGTCAAACTTGATGTGACTTATAATTAAGTTATGTGGAAACCCGTAGTAAAGACTATAATTTCTCTTGTTAAAATACATCACCATTGTTCATGCTAAGGATAATAGAGGAATTTAGAAGAAAGCCCATAGTTTTTCAAAAATGAGTAGTCTGATATTCAAGGAACATGGCATTTATCTACTACAAGGGCAGACAAATTGAAAATCGGAAAGCATAGATGGGAGGCCAGTTACAGAGACATGAGCTAGTAGTACATGGTCTACTACTTTTTATATGTTGAAGTGGTTAGAAGATTTAATGCATGTTGCTGGCTAGGATATTTCTTAACGTTAACAAAATTTGATGAGGACTCAATAGCTAAATTTGTGAGTACATTTGAAGAAGGGCAAGCAACTGTGTGGGGATTGACAGTGGTCACAACAAAGGAGCAGATAGTAGAAGTTACTAGATTACTAATGGCTGTGGAACATTACCCCAATGTGCATGATGCCATATCAGCTAGGGCCCAGTTTACCCTACTAGGCGACCCTCCATTGGAGATTAACAAATAAGGGTGCAAAAGAATGTCTATCCCTCTGTCGTATAATGAGTTGTCTATGCATATCATCAGGTATTTTACATGTGAAGGGAGATTTTCCAATTTTCACACACATCATTTCAAATTATTGAGTTATGTAAGGCATAATCTACCAGTAAATGTCCCAAATTTCTTGTACAATATGCTATGCATTAGTGTTGAGGAGACCCAAAAAGGAAATGTAAATTATGTCACCCACCATGCCCTAATTAAATTATTAGTAGAAAGATCTCTTAGGGATGCCTCTCCCATGGCATGGTCAGATTTTGTCCAGCGCAAAACCCTACAACCATAGGTTAACCCTAATGTACAAATTGGTCATGATAATGCAATACCAACTGACCCAGCCGTTGAACAAGATACCAAAGGGGAAAAATCATAAATCTTCAAGAAAGTGTGCCCTTACCTTCTCATGAGAGAAATGTACCTACTTCTTCCCAAACCAAAGGAAAATGAAAATTAGAGGAAGAAACTTCAGTTCCTGCAGCAGCTACTCCTGCAGCAGAGAAACTGAAGAATGCTATTAATAAAAAAGGCTACAGAAATTGCAGAAACCCTTGTGTGAAGGAGTCCTAGAATGAGAGGACAGCTCCCTAGAGCATCCTCCAAAATCTAACCTGCTTCTCCTTTGTAATTTGATGAACAACCCAATGTGCAAATTATTCCAGACAATTCCCCAAATCAGTCTGTAGTTCCATACTTTCTACCGCATTCAATAGAAACTTATGAAGCTGAACCTGATGTTTACCAAAATAGTCCCCAAGAAATCCATCAAGATATTCCAGACATTAACAAGGAGAATACCTCAGTAATCCATTAGTCAGCCTATGTAGAAACTGCCTTAGTACCCTACAACAGAACTTGGTTAATAAGTTTCTTAGAGAAGTCTTGGAAGGAACAGAGGAGGCAAAGAAACTAGGTAGAAGATTGTGGCCCAATCACCTTACAATTTCCTCTGGATTGCATGATAAGTATGTTATAACAAAAACTTTATGGGGAGAGGATAAGAAGAAATTGAAAAGAGTAATAACAAAGCAAGGGGAAGAAATTGCAGAATTGAAAGAGAAATTGGAAAAACAAAAACAAAAGATGGATCATGCCCTCAAATTGGTTGATCATATAATTGCATGTAGGCCACCTCCTAGGGTTTATACCATCTATTTGAAAGAACACTTCCTCTTGTTCTAGCTAATGATGACCATTAAAGATATAGACTTTGAGTTCAAGTCAGCCCAAGAATTTTATGGCCTTTATCAGACTCTTCCCTCATGGCAGCAAAATCTACTTTGTGAAATATACATTCATAACTTCATTATCCCAGCTGAGACTAAGTGGAATCCTCTAATCTACATAGGGGATATACACCTAAGGGCATTAATTTCCTGGATGTATAATGAAGCCAACTATGAGAAACAGTTGGAAAACTATAGGGAACATGAGAAAATAGAGCCATTACCATTAAGAGCAGAGAGCAACAAGCCAGATATACTCCTCAGAGATTGGCTCAATTTGAATTATGGAAAAATTAAAGAGGAAAGAAGGGATAAAATTTTTGGGATTCGTATAGATGTTTATGCAGAATATGATGGCTTATCTTACTTTGTCTTCCAGAGAACCCTGGCTGGAGCCAGAAGCAGATGGTGTAGGTTATCCGAGGCATTGAAGAAATCAGAACCACACAGTCCTATCAACCTCCAAGTAGTTATTCAAAGAGCACCAAAATACATATAGCTGGGAAGACAAACTAGATAGGAACTTTGGTGTCCACTCACCATGTAGCCACCGATGCTCCTCTGGCCCTGTATAAAATCAATACTCACAAACTTGACTGACTGCAGGAAAATCATAGAGTGGATGTCTAGGAGAAAACAAGGGGGTTATATTACACCTTCAAAAGCCAAAGGAGAGGGAGAACAGAGGTTGGAGATTTCAGAGAAACTACCAAAAGACGTAATGCTTGAGGACAAGCATTCAGATTGCCAAGGGGAAAATGATGAGATCATTTTACTGTCTCTATTATATTAATCCTTATACTCTATTTTTAAGTATTATCAGAACAATTGTGAACTTTTAGTCAGTTGAACTTATGTCAAGTACAGATAGAACCATTAAAAAACAAAAGACATTCCTTCAAATCAAAATTTGATGAGGGTTGGAAGTTGTGATGCTTTCCTTACAAATTTTAATGCAAACTCTAATGCAACAATAATTTTTAACCATCGACACTATCACATCCATGCTTGTTGCATTATATTAATTCTCCCCGACTACATGAACTAAAGTGAAATCTCTACCTCAAAAATATCTCCAAGAAAGCCAAATCCTTTGGGCAGATTTGCGTAAAAAATCACCAAAATAGGGAACATAATTGCAAGATACTTGCAGTTCACTTCTCCAAGAGTCAACTCAATTAATATGTAAACTCATGTGGAACTCCAACTGGTGAAGAACTATATGAAAAATTCCCCATGAATCTCCTCAATCCATGCATAAAATAAAACTCCTCTCTTCCCAATTAAGCAGATGCAAAATTCCTCCCTTCTCCATAACATGAAAAATTTATCTCCACTAAACCTCATGTATAGATCCCCTTCTATTCATTGCATTTTAAACTTAATATTCATTAAGTAGTTTATAAGTTACTACTTAATTAATATTAATTTACAAATTTTAATTAATGTAATAAAGAAAATCAATATTTATACTTAAATAAAATAATATCTATTAAATCATAAAATTATCCCCTAATAAATATTACTTTTTAAATAGTATTCATTAAATGCTAGAAGATTTCCACAATCCATAATGTTTTATTTTTTTGCCTCTTGAACTTGATTGTGTGCATATTTTTAAGTCAACGTTTCAGGTCACACACAGTGAACCATCATCAAGACAAGAGAGCTCAAGGATGAAAAATATAGTATGTAGGTTGCAAAACAAGGCTTCCTTAAAAAGAAGAGAGAAGAGGCAGGAAAGGAGGGAACACAAAAACTAAGGAGGAGGAGAGATAGAAGAAATGAAAAAAATAAAAAAAATAATAAGAGAAAGAAAAAGGAGCAATAAAAAAAATTAAGCAAATAGAATTATAACTAAATAAATAAAAATAAGACAATAAAAATATGAAGACTAAAAATAAAGAAGAAATAAAATAAGGAAGAGAGTAAAAAAGAATACAAAATGTGAAAGAATACAAGAGAAAATGTGTGTGTGTGTGTGTGTGTGTGTGTGTGTGTACACACACACACACACACACAAGTGTAAGAAAATAAATAAGAGAAAATATATAAATACAAATAAAGTATTAAAAATTAAAAATGAAGAAAATAATAGGAAACTAAAAGAACTATAAAACTACAAAAATATAAAAAAGCCAAGACAAAAAAAAAGCAACATGAAAAAGAGGATACATGAAGTTATAATTTTATTACTTAATATATATTATTTATCTATTTTATTACATGAAGTTAATATATTTTATTACTTAATTTATCTATTAATATATATATTTTAATTATATTAATATTTGACATTACCTAATCAAAAACCATATATAAAAAGATAAATTATAATATGAATAAGGCCAAAATCCTTTTCTATATCGAGTTATCAATTTTAAAGAACTTCAAAACATAGTGAAAGTAGGTTTATGAGAAACCTAATCATAAAAAATCCCTAATTGTTGGTATTCTAATGGATTTTAAGGTGCATTCATAAGGAGTCACTTATTTGGTTTCTATTGATGCCAACTAAGGCAGTAGAGTCATGAAATACAACAGATGAATTAAAGACACAATCAGTAAGAAGGTAATGCAGGAAATTGGCTAAGTCCTGAAGATCGGTAGATAGTAAGAACATCACTTTGGTGGTGATCATGGTAGAAGTGGAATTATGAGGAGTGGTCACACATAAAACATCAACATGTTTAGATTTTAGTGTGGTTCCAACCACAACTCATTTGGTTGATCGGTGAAAGAGTTTTTGTTGTCACAGACATTAAGACAGGTAGAACTCAAGAGTTCTTGAGTAACAGTTGGTAAAGCATAGATCAGTGAGTGGCATAGTATGTGTAATGATTTATAATTATATGATGACGTGGAATAAAGGTTATGGTTTTAATGTTTTGAAATTTATGTGCTCGATGCAATAATTTAAGATGGATTCAAGGTGTTGCATTGGAGAAGTCAAAATGTGTTTGACTACTTTGGAGATATAACTTGCAATTCTTATCTTGATCTAATTCAGTCATGATAAAAAATTATATACATAGAGATTATCACTTTTCAATGTGGTTCTTTCATGAGAAAGTATTTGAAGATCATTTTTGGTATGTTTTATGTCGGTGCAAGTTCTGTATATATTGGGAACTTCTCATATTGAAAGGTTGTTGTGGGTGATGCGATTAGGGTTTTGTGATTTCAATTTGAGGTTGCAATCAGAAAATGATAGATAGAGAGAAGAGAGAAGTTACAGAGTACAAATAATAGATTGGATCTAATAAGCAATCCATGCTACATCCAGATCACGCATCTTGTTGTTCCATAATAGTTGTAGCAAGAAAAATCTCTTAACTGGGTGAACTTTAACACATTCTCATTTGTAAATCCTTTAACAAGGTAAATTATTTATTGAGGTTTGAAATCCTCTAGCGAGGTAGATCATAACTAATCTTATTGTACTCCTAATAGTGTACTAGTCACTCCTATCAGGGTGAACCCTTAGAAAGGGTGATTGTAGCTCCTTACAGGGAAAAATAATTTACTGTAGTAGTGGCCTTGTGGGTATCATCCCCTCCATGGTTTTCTCCCTTTAACAAAGGGTTTACACGATAAAATATATATGTCATGTGTGATGAGTATGTGGATGCTTGATATTACTTTCTTTTATGTGTTTAGATTAGATATATTCTTTGTGGTTTGAAAAGTAATTGAACAGTTATTTAGATCATTGGTTGAATTTTTTATTACCTGTTTGAACTAATTCACCACCCTCTCAGTAGCTAATAATTCCAACAATTAGTATTAGAGCACTAGTTCTCTTAGATATAAGCCTAACAGATTGGGTAAAATATCCACTATCATGAAGGGTTATAGGTATGAGATGCAACTTGATAATGAAAACATGATGATCATTGAGCCACAGGAAAAGATGAAGAAGTCACTTTCCAAAATGAGAGAACTTACTGAGTAAAAAAAGTGAAAGACAAGACTACATAGAACAGCTATTTGAAGGAAGTTTATATGAAGAGTTTGAGGAGGAAATTGAAGATCTATTGAGTAAGAACAAGGGACTTAAAGAAAATGTCGCTAATCTAAATAGAGAACTTTAAATTCAGTTTGTTAGGATGTGTCAGGTCCTTGGATTAAAAGGAAAAGTTGAAGATGTAAAGAAGTCCGCAAAAGCTGCTGAGAAAATTGTTGATAATTCCCTAAAGGAAAAAGATGAAGAGTTTGTTAACCTAAGACATGAATTTTCTTTATATCAGAGTCAAATGTAATATCCTATTGTAGAGAATATAGAAGTAATAGCAGAGAATGACAAGCTTAGAGAGGTGAATGAGATACTGAAGAAGGAATTGAAAAAAGAGAAAGAAGCAAATAAAAAGTTAAAGAAATACATTGAAAGCTCACAAAATCTTGATGGACAAATAAAGATCCAAAGAAGACCTAGAGGAAAAACCAGTCTTGGATATATAGGAGAAGGAACATTTGAAATTGGTGAGTCCTCCAAATATAAACATAAGGAGATATTGAAGGTAGATCTAATAAAATTAGGTAAGAAACCTAACAAACCTAATTGTTATAAATGTGGAAAGCCTAGTCATACTGCAAATGTGTGTAGAAGAAAATTGGTGAATAAACCTTACACTTTTAATGGTTATTTCTATAATTGTCATGAGTATGGTCATAATGCATATGAGTGTAGATCTAGGTCTAGCAGTAGATCTAGCGGTGGTAAATTTGATGGATATTGTTTTACATATAATAAATATGGACACAAATATGGAGATTGGAGGTCAAGAGTGTACACACCTAGCTTACCTATCACATCAGTGAATACTATTAGAAGGGAAAGAAAGTTCAATGCTACATTTTGAGTATGTGGAAACTATGAAAACCTAGAAGTATATTGAAGAATGAGAACTCTAAGAAGTAATACTAGTCCTTGGAATTCAACTGGCATGGCATGTTTTCTCTACCATAAGATAGTTCATCTAGCTAGAGACTACCAGTTTAGGAACCAATTTCCTAATCGGTCAGAGGATTGGAAAGGAAATCAAATTGCCAATGTTGATGAAGTCAAAAGTGATATGAAAAATACATGGGTGAAGAAAGGTGAACTGAATTCTTTTGATTTGACTAAGAACTCCAGAAGTTCAGGAAGTGTGGAGATTCTATCGGTGAACTAAGACTATTATTTTATTAGGGGGAGAACTTATAGAAAAATATATTACTGATCCCCTATATTCATGAGAGGCAAAGATCTATATGCACATTTTGGTGTAAATTTACATGATTTTTTTTTTGAATTTGTTTGTGATTGTATGTAGAGTACACTAAGATTTCATGATTAATATCTATTTGATATCAGTTATTTTTGTTGGTTGAGTACCATCCGATGGATGCATGCTAATTGGTGACATGATAATATTCCTATCATTGAAGTGTGAAACATATATTTTTCTCAATGATAAATAGAGGGAAAGTAGAATTATTTTGCACCTTTACTTTCATTCAAGTATTGAAGAGCTACCTTGAGCTATAGTGTGCGATAGGTACTTTTGATATTGAGATTTCAAGTTAAATCATATCAAGTTTTTGTTGGAGATTTACTTTTGGCAGCTAGTGAATTGTACGTTTGTCATTGATGACAACATATAATATATAGTAGTGTTCTGTATGTACCTATTAGAATGATGTTATCAAGCCTTGTGTAGTTATATTCATGTTGTAGACATGTTGTTTATGTTTTATGCATACATGTAGACTCAGATATGAAGTTTTGTTGGTTAACAGTCTGTCCTCCCATTAGATTTGTAATCTCTGACTCTTTTAGCACCCAAGGTGAGAGAACAAAAGGATGTCGCCAGAAAATGAGTCAGTGTATGTTATCTATCACTGCCCTCTGAATTGATAGGTACAGCTCCCTGATTGTGTTTGATATGCAATGAATATGTCTTTCTATTGATCATCGGATTTATTCATTATGATTTTTATCCAAATTACTTGTAGACACAAACAATTCAGGCAAGGATAATGTTTAATCTATATTCAAATCTAATCTACCTATTCTAGAAATGCATATTCTACTAAGGAGAACAGAAGTAGAATCGTACATGGACAGCAAGTAGAATTGCTTACGCTGCAACCTCTAACATGAAATAGAATCCAAGCAGGAATTATAGTTCCACATACAATTGTACTTTCTATTCTGATGCACCTAAATTACTGAATGAACAGAAGAAGAATCATACATGACAATAAATTGAATTCTATTTCATATCTCTATTATTTTTGTGTTTTTCTATTTTTTTTTGGGATGCATCAGGGTTTGGACTATCCATTCTTGGATCCTCCATCCTTGACTATGTCAGGTAGTATCAGAGCTTGAAGTTCTTGAGTGTGTGGATAGATCACCGAAGGTGAGGCAGTTTGCACTAGGACCTTGGGTTGGAAAGTTGGTGATTTGTTGCAGAGGGTTTGCAGAAATCTTGAAGATTCCTTCAAGGAAGAACCACGATATTATAGAAGAAGAACCTAAGGTGGAGACCAGTCTTTAAGATTTCCAAGCTTTGCAGAAGTGGATGCGAGATCTACAAGAGTCACAAAGAAAGAATGCATCTAAAGAACACCAAGATAATGGTAAAGAATCTGAAGAAGAGGATCATTTCAAAGAAGCTATAGATGATTTCAAAGATCTAGATGAGGCTGTATTTCTGAGAGCTATGTCTAAAATTGGGAAAAGGCCTAAGATTGAAGTTTCTACATTTGGTGGAAGCATTAGACTAGAGGAGTTGATTGATTGGGTTAATGAGATGGATGAATAATTTGAGAATGAACAAGTAGAAGATCTTGATAGAGTTCAGTTTGCAAAGACAAAGCTAAACGGGAATCCAAACATATGGTGGACATAAGTTCAATTGGAAAGAAGTCAAAGAGGTAAAGACAAGATCTTCATATGAAATAGAATGGTTGAGAAGTTAAAGAAGCAATTAATTTAGGTGGATTATGAATTGGATATGTTTAAGAAGATGCAATGTTTAAGACATGCAAGAAATTTGGTGCAAGAGTATACCAAGGATTTGTATAGAATCATGATTAGGATTGGTCATTTAGAAGCTAATAAAGAGAAGGTTGATCATAGGTATATCTATGGCTTGAGACCTAGTATACAAGAAGAGTTACTATTTTGAAGACCAAAATATGAGATTCTTATCAGATGTCATTGAAGATATAGGAGAAGATGAAAAAGAGGTTTGAGGGAAGAAAGGATACAAGAACCCTAGGTGGAAAGAATAGTGAAACAACTAGTGGGAATAATATGGTAGACAATCCTAAACATACTAATGAAGGATCTAACAATGGTCAAACCACTAGGAACTACAATGGTGGAAAAAGAGGAAGATGGATAAATGAGTTCACGGGTACTTATTTTCAGTGTGATGAGAAGGGTCATAGGGATTCTCAATGTCCTAAAAGAAGAGTTTCACTAACTACCAAGGAGAGTCAAGTGAATGTTGCAGAGGAAGGTGGAGTTCTTATTACCAAGAGATTAGCTACATGTATTGATGAACCTGTGTAGAGAATAAATTTGTTTAGAAGTAGATGTAAGTACAAGGACAAGCTATGTAATGTCTTAATTAATGGTGGTAGTTCTGAGAATTTGTTTTTAGAAGAGATGCTTAGTAAGTTGAGTTTGGAAAGGAGGAAACATCCTAATCCTTATCAAATTTGTTAGATACAAGACATGTCTAAGGTTAGGATTAAGGAGAAATGCCTTGTTAATTTTAAGGTTGGATTTTATTATGATGATATATTGTGTGAAGTGGTACCTATGGATGTTTTTCATATATTTATTAATAGACCTTGGAAATATGATAGACATGTTAGTTTTGATGGTCGTGCAAATACTTATATGATAAGGCAGGGTGGATCCAAGCATAAACTGATACCTTTGTAGGAAGCAAGAGTTAAGGGATGTGGAGTTATCAGATGTTTTCTGAGTAACAGTGAAAAATGTGAGGAGAAGAGAGTTGATGAACCTATTCCTAAGGATGAAAGGAATGGGAGTTTCAAGGGGAAAGGGAATGAAATCTCTGAGGAACTTGCAAATATTAAGGGGTAGATGGAATTTATGATGAAGGCAGTGCAGCAGATGATGACACTAGTGACATAGAGAGATGTAGATGATACCAATTTGATTAGTAAGTCTGGTGAGGATGTGGTTCACTAAAATACTAATGGTATCAATAGTGCAGAGGATGGTCAAATTTAGTTGTTGTTAGTTGCCAACATGAGAAATGAGAAAAGTACAAAGAAAATGAACTTGCCGAATGGGACAATAGATTTAGTGAAGAAAAATGGAATGAAGGACAAGAGGAGATGTGGGTTAAAAATAGATATGGCATACCTATTCCTATTCCCTTAAGATGTTCATGATTTCCTTTATGGGAACATCTTCTTTTACCTGGGGTGTCTAATGCAAGAGCATCCTAGGATTCTTGGCAATCCTGTATCACAAAAAATTATATTTTCTTTTGAGAGTACTTGGCGTGTTTTTATCTTAGTTGGTAAAGTGTTACTCCATTATGGATGAGTGATGTTTCTCAGCTACTATGTTGGCCGAGGTGCTCAGTCACTGAAGAAATCAACAACCTTGGTGCTCAACGGAACCTTCTCAATGATGCCTATGGAGCTCGGTCATCGTGTTTTCTTGGAAATGCATCTCTTGCTCAGAATGCATTCATTTAGGGAACTCGGTAGTGTTTCTGACTCTCAGCAGTTTGGGCAGGCCAACTGGTGTTCTTGCAGATTTGGAAGGCTAACTTGGTGCATTTAATTTTTTTAGCATGGCATTTAATTGGGATCTCTCATTGGGGATTGTGGGGACCTAAATATGGGTTGGTGGAATCTCCTATGTTAGATTGTTTGGCCAACCTGTTGGTTGCCTCTTGTATTTAAGTAGTGTTATGTTCTTAGCTTAGGACATCAAAAAAGGGAGATCAGAGGGGATCAGGTCGGATAGGAGGAAATGAGATCAGATCTAAGGATGTGAGTATTAGATTTGAGTTGTATGTTTGGGTAGAAGGTAAATGGCTTGATGCTTGCAAAATATATGTGATAGATCTTGGACTTATATCTTTGTAATTGGCCATAACCGAGAAGGCCTTACAACATGGCATGTTGCAATAAATTGAATGTTGTTTCCTATCTCTATTATTGTTGTATTTTGCTATGTTGTTGTTTTGGGCTTCATCAGGGCTTGGAATTTCCATTCTTGGATCCTCCATCCTTGACCATGTTAATTATTTAGGTACTTCTTGTTTTTCTATCGGTTGAGACACTATCAGTTGTAGAAGAGATAACTTCTACATCTTCTCCTTTAGCTATAGTTGTTTCTCTAAATGTTCTAGCATTTTCAGTAGCATAGCTAACTCTCTCCTTGTTAATACATTCATGTATGAAGCCTATCTTCAATGCAAATTATTCAACCTCTTTTCTATTTTTCTTCTCAGTCATCAGTTTAGTCAATTTGATGTGTACTTCCATGCTCTTTTCTTTATAAGTTCCAAATCTAGGTTCATTTGGATCTATTGGTTTTGACAATAGATCTTTAGCAAGTAAATTTAACATATTAGCTTTGACCCCATACCCCATAGGAATTCCCCAATATGTCATAGACACTACTTCCTCCATCTAACAAGTGTGATTATCCACCATAAAACATATATCATCCTTATATTTCTCAACAATATGTGCTGGTATTCTCTACCTTTGATGCATCTTACTGGAAAAATCCTTAAAGTAACCCCAAACTTTTTCATTGAAACTATTTCCCAGTAATCTAACACATTTTTTCAATTGGACAACAACTGGTGTACCTTCTATCCAATTAATAGTTCCAACACTAGGAAAGAAGTTATAAAAGTAAAGGAACAATCCCATAATCAATTGACTCAATTTAAATACTTTCCTTTTATCTATTTTTATCTTCCCCAAGTTCTAAAATAATTGATCTCTCATCGTAGCACATAAATGATATTCTGCATCTTCTATCACCATTATATATGCAGTGTGGATTCTTGTACGGGGTACACAATTGATCCTACAAGAGTGAAATACCTTCTAGCTTATCACCATGGATGCAAGTCTCACATTTAGGTCAGGGATATCATTGATTGTCATTGCTCTCTTATCCCACTTTGATTTGGTTAAATCTATGCCTACATCCTGTGGAATTAACCTAACCTGACGTACCTAACCAGTAGCAGAGAAACCTATTACTACATGTATGTCCTCCTTAGTAATCTTATATAGATGGTCAACCCCAAAAAATTGGTCATGCACTCATCTCAACACATATTTGACTTGATATTCCTCAAACATATTAGATAAATTGATCATATGAGTGAAACCCTTGTCTACAACCACTTGGTGTAAAATGTATGATGAACCTAAGTCTTCAAACTTACAATGAGTGTATGATCACACATCTTCAATATTTATCACGTCGTATGGAATGTTGGATAGGGAACCCATTGGATCATCTTCGACCAATTTGAAAGGATGTTTCTTGAATTCTGGCCTTGGCCTTTTAGTAATATCCATAATGATTGATGTATCAATCTTGAAAATAAAAAAAATTGAAGCTCAAAAGACCGAATAAGTACCTTTGACAAACACTCCTTGATGAAACTTCAAACCCTTATTGTTTCCTTCACACAATCACTGCAAATTCTTCAACCAATCACCTCGAATGTTGTTAAATTGCTCAATCTATACTTATATTTATCTTTGTCTTCTCTTTAGATGTGTTGGTGCATAATAAGACATAGAAATCACCTTTTATTTACCTTCAATCTACATCATTAATTGTATCACTAGTTTCTAACAATACATCATATACCTTCTAAAATCTTGTTAGTGGTCAACCAATTCTTCATGTGGTTAAAAAATATTTATACCGTAAATTAAAACAATCATATGCATCTAAATATGTGAATAGAACTTACTACACATGCATCTAGGGGGACATTAAGAGACTCAACAATGTTTTCTCTCCTTAAGTCACTAATGACTTAGTTAGATGAAGAAATATCCACACTTGGTGAAGATGTGGTATCTTAAAATGGTTTGTCTTCACTGTTCTTTGTTCAAATATTCCTCATCTAATTCCTGGTCTCTTCAACATTTATGATCTGATTTCACTTTTTCTTGTCTGATTGATTAACCGGTTGATTCACCTTGTTGTTCTCTACAAAAAATTGCAATGTCCTATCTTTTTATAATGAAAACATGTTATACCTTTTGATCTCCAAGGTCCTACATTACCTTGATGTTTCCTCAATCTACAGTTTATTGTTGTGTGTTCATAGTTGTGACAATGTGAACATGTAACATTCCACCATTTTGCAATCAGATAAGGATTTGATCCGTTCACTTGTAACCATTGATTGTTGTTCCTATTCCTACACTCATTGTCTCTATGACCATATTTGTTTCAATTTTAACAATAACCATAAAAATTACTTGTTATAGCATTATATATAACACTTGGAATACTAGATATGACATTTTTCTTGCATACATTAGCATTATGTCCAACCTTTTGACAATTGAAATAAACTAGTTTATAAGATCTCTTACCATAATTCCTATTATTCACCTTAGGAGAAAAGATTCACCAACCTCATAATTGGTCTAGCCTAAACCATGACTCTCTCCATGCATTCTTTGATTCTTGATTTGTTCATCAAGCTTTGCAGTACTCTCATTGAATTTATTGAGTAAATCATTTGTAGCCTTCAACTCACCTTTTAGTTGCGCATTTTCTTTTCTTAGATTTTCATTTTTTCTGAGGGATTCTTGATTTTCTTCATTTGTCTCATGTATATGTTCATGTAGTGTACCAAATTCTTATTCATATGTTAAAATCTCATCTAATTTAGCTTTTAGGGTTTCCTATGCAACTTTCCTTGCTTCTTCTGCAGTCTTCCTTGATTCCATTTCTTCAGCCATCCTGATTAACAAGGCTTCTAACTCTCTCTTTATATTTTTCTTTTCTCCATGGAATTTATTGTTCTCCTGGGTCAAATCTTCTAGGAAGCCTCAGATTCCTTAGACCCTCTTTCTTCAGATAGGTGAGTAATAAGATCTTGTGTTTCAGATATTTGTTGAACAATGCAGTCCTCTTAGCTCTTGATTGCTTGAGTTTCTCCTTCAAGTGGTGAATGAACTCTTCTGCATCTTCAAGTTTCTTTTCAAGTTGCCTTTGATATCTAAAAATCTCCATATATTCCTTAAGGATCCTTCCCAAGTTGTTAGGCTTCTTCAATGAAACTTGGCTCTGATACCAATTGTCAATGTTTTAAGGCACTAAGAGGGGGGTGAATCAGTGCAACCACAAATCTAAATTTTTTTTTCAACAAATTCAAAAGTAAGCAACATGCAAAGCTAAATATAACTTAAAATCATATTAAAACATATATGAATGAAATCAACACAATGACACCAATATTTTATCATGGAAACCCTTTAGAGGGAAAAAGCACGGTGGGAATTATCACCCACAAATATCACTAGTACACCAATACATCTTTCCTTGTTAAAAAATTACAAAAACCTGCTAAGGGTATACCCAGTTAGGAGTATCTATAACCTAGTCAGAGGTTATTACAAAAGTCTTGTTAGAAACTACAATGTTAAGGGATTTAAAACTCATTCTTAGAGTCACCCTATTAGATTATTTAGTCTTTAGACCTGTTAGGATCCTTCTTACCCTCTTAAGAATAACCTTGTTAGAGGATTTTGACTATAATGGTATTAGAACTTTCCTTGAGTAACTAAAATCAAAGAATGACCTAATGATGACACCTTCTACCTGACAGATCCACTTCAGTACTATGCATTGTGCTACTCTAATCATGCAAAATTTTCCTTCAATGAACACAATCATTGCATCATCAAAAACCCTATTCATCTCTTCAATTTCATCTCTTATAAACACATTTAGGTTGATGGAATAACCCTAAAATGTGTTACCTAAGTCAGCCTCCAAATTGCAAACAA
Organism: Thuja plicata; assembly: GCA_018584345.1. NCBI lineage: Eukaryota > Viridiplantae > Streptophyta > Pinopsida > Cupressales > Cupressaceae > Thuja > Thuja plicata. The sequence continues at coordinate 204,153 of MU228125.1, read as the reverse complement.
AATTCATAAGTGGTCACATCAACATATGAAATTAAACTCCTCAAGGTCATCCTTGAATAATACAATTAAGAAATAGTTCAAACTTTGATACATAATTGATTTCTACCTCAATTTCATCACCTTGACTTGACAAGTTGAATGTTCTTTCCAATATCACTGGTGTTTTCCTCAAGCCTCCATATGTGCATTGAATCAGCTTAGACGATCATAGATTATAACCGCACACCAAAATTACCATCATAGACTATGTTATCACTGATACACTAGATACTTAGAAACAATCCTTGTGCAATCACCTTCATCACTGATATATATGATTTGAATTTCTTAATAGACTTTGTTTCTAGCAATGACAACACCAACAATCATTGCGAGCATCTAGGACTCGATCATCTTTATCATAATTTAACAGAGTCATTGCACATCTTATAAAAAATAAAATCAAACTTTATTTGGTGGCCCTAGGCCACCAAAAATGTAGAATCAAGAATTTCCCCTACCAAAATCTTGTTTCCATCACATGGTACTAGCATCAATATGAAAATAATAATGTGACATGTTTGGTAGAAAATGGTGACATCTCTCATTAGTATATAATTCTCAACACCATCATCATTGATTTGTATCTTTATTTCAAGGATATGCTAAGAGTCATGATTCAACTCATGTTCCTTATAAAATTATACTCTTCTAAAACATACATTGTGTCCCCTTTTTCTATCAACATTCGTGAAAACACATATCTTTGGCTTTAATGCAAATTATGATTTAGTTAAAACATCATTCATACTCTCAAAAAGATAACTACCCAACTGCAAATTTATATCTGATAAAACACTACTGGATATATGATCATTACATCCTTGTTCTGAAAATCAAGCAACTTTACATCTTAATATGTAATATCAATAGTGTTCAACCCATTATAGCCTTTTGTTTTCTTCTTCATTATTAGACATACACCCATATTATTTTTTATATTGAAAGTATGACCAATGAATGAAGGAGAATGATCAAAATCAATACCATTGGTTGAATGAGTTCCTTGTGTTTGTGGATTACAAGCTTCTCTAGGAGGAGTTCCAGTGTCATTATCTAGAGTTATTTTATTTGAAGCATCACTCATGACTTTAATTTTATCATCACATGATGTACATGACTTTATTTCATCTTCATATAAGTCATCTTTTTGATAAATTGATACATCGCATGAAAGAATTGTTTCTTCCTCATTTAATGGATTTGAGAATACATACAAATCACCTTTGATTGCATCATCACAATAGTTTTTAAGACTATTTTCCACTGTCTCATCATATAAGGGATTTTTAAAAAATTGAAGTCATTTCCATAGATACTTTCTTCTACCTCATGCTCATACTGAACTCCTTCACTAGATGTATCATCTTCCAAAGAACTATTTTCCTCTTCCACTCCATTAATGACATAGGCCTCTCTCTTATCAAATCTATTATGATCTCTATATATAGATGGATCCTACTTTTGTTCATCCTTGTAAGCCTACAAAAATTTAGGACCTTTTTTGTGCAAATGCCTATGATAATCTTTGTCTAATAAATCTGAAATTTGTTCAATGCTAAGAAAATTTTCCTCCTCATCTTTTGTATTGAATTTTTTGGGTATTTCATCACATTATTAAAGTATGAATGCATCAGTCTATGGTTCATCTACTTATTTGTATTGATTTATTGCATTATTGTCCTAAGTTTTATAATCTCCATCTAATCTATTACAATGGTTTCAGACCATAATTTATTTCTCATTAGCTACCACCCTCAAATACATTTCTCTCATAGATTATCTCATCACACAATTTTTTTGAAAAAAACTTAGGAGCTATCCTTTTATGTATTTATTTTTGTATGTTGATCATAATATACATCTTTATGAGAGGCAAAATCTTCATAAAACATACTCACATGCCCCTGATACTTTATTATATATGAAGCTTGTTCTTTAATATCTACCTCTAGTAAATTTTTATTCTTTACAGATTCCACTATTGACAATGATTTTATATTTTCAATTTTTTTTTTCATTTTTCTATTTACTATATCAAGTATCATGAAGTCAACACTATGCAGATCAGGATTATAATCTACTTGGGATTTGTAGTGCCTCCTATGGTTGCATTCTTTTCTATGTTTATTTTGATCTGAGATACTTTGTTCATGTTATTTTGGTTATAGGAATGTTCATATGATTTTGAGGACAATACCTCATTTTGGCTTCCAGTATCTTAGTTGTAGTAGATGGTTGGTTTATGTTGCAGTTTTGATCATATCTACATTATGATGCTAGAGATGTGACATGATGCCTTATGATGATACCTAGCTTATTTTTCTTTAAGAAATAATGAATTTTTATGTGAAAAATCTTCATAAAACATACTCACACACCCCTGATACTTTATTATATATGAAGCTTGTTCTTTAATATCTACCTCTAGTAAATTTTTATCCTTTACAGATTCCACTATTGACAATGATTTTATATTTTCAATTTTTTTATTTCATTTTTCTATTTATTGTATCAAGTATCGTGAAGTCAACACTATGCAGATCGAGATTATAATCTACTTGGGATTTGTAGTGCCTCCTATGGTTGCATTCTATTCCATGTTTATTTTGATCTAAGATACTTTGTTCATGTTATTTTGGTTATAGGAATGTTGATATGATTTCGAGGACAATACCGTATTTTGGCTTCCAATATATTAGTTGTAGTAGATGGTTGGTTTATGTTGCAGTTTTGATCATATCTGCATTATGATGCTAAAGATGTGACATGATGCCTTATGATGATACCTAGCTTATTTTTCTTTAAGAAACAATGAATTTTTATGTTGATGATTATATCTGATTTCACCATATTACTGTGCCTTATTTGATGTAGTTATTTTAGTAATTACTTCAATTGATATATGCTTATGTTATCATGGTGGTTTATTTAATGCTTATATTTAAATGCATAAATGTTAATGTTAATGTAATGCTTATATATATGTGTGTGTGTGTGTGTGTGTGTGTGTGTGTGTGTGTGTGTGTGTGTGTGTGTGTGTGTGTGTGTGTGTGTGTGTGTGTGTGTGTTTGTGTGTGTGTGTGTGTGTTTTATTCTTTGAGTGTTTGTACAAAGTGAGACGAAGTCATAGTTACCCCCTTGTGAGGTCCACATGATGGTGTCATCTTCATTGTTGTTTGATTATTATATGTTGTGCTTTGGATATTTTATTATGAGTAGGTACACTTGACGTTTGCATGTTTATTGAACATGTACCAGGTACATTCACCCTGAGTTTTAGGAGTTGAGTGTGTACCTATATCCTTGGCAGTGGCACAAGAGATAGTATCACCAACCTTTCATATTAAGACAATATTGTTCATGTATGAACGACGTATCCTGAGTAGTATATTATTCCCTCTGGTATATGTTTGGTAAATCTAGATTCATTATGCATTTGTGATAGACCAGTGACTGTCTGTACATTTAGAATTTCTTACAGTGGTCGTGGATGATATTTAATTAAATACTAATTTTTAATGCCTTGCAGAATTTTAATACTTATTTTATTTACTCGCTATTTGGCCATAGTTGGATTCTAGTTATCTGGAATCGATTTTACTGTGGTGGGGAGAAAAGATAGTAGGATATTTTAATTATCTAAATAACCTATTTTAAAATTTACTTTTATAAAGTGCTAAATATGTTGAAAGTGAGTTCTTTTTATTCACCTTTTCCTTTTGGTATTTTATAAATTTTGGATTTTGCTCCAAACTTGATTGGAGAAATCAGCTCTTTTTTTCGTTGTGTCTGTCTGGCTTGTCGAATCTTGGTGAGTAGAGGCTCATTGTGATCATGTCATGAATATCTTCATCTATGTGGATAAAATTTTGGGTTCAGTGAGGAAATTTATTTATTCCTCATTATTTTAGGTTTCTCCTCCGATTGCAAGGTGGGGCCTTAAGTATTTTATCTGTTTCTCCCTAGTTTGTTTTGTTTATTGTTTTCTTTTGACTTGTGGGCTGAGAGTTAGTACTCCCCTAATTTATAGTAGGTTTGAGTTGGCTAGTTGAATTACTATGAGCAACTAAGGTTTTCATTATTGATTTTAATATCATTATGCTGGTCATTTTTCCATATTTATCTAGAACTAGAATTTTAATGGTTTGGGGTGTTTTTAGGTGGCTATGGGCAAGTGGGTTTTTGTTGTGTAGCTTTTTGAGGATTTTAGTTTTTGGTAAATTTTGGGGTCACCTCATTTTGCATGCCACTTAATTTTTACTATTGATTTTGTTCTGTTGGATCTGATTATTGGAGTGTGTTTTCCTCTAGGATTCCAACCATTCTATGGTTTTACATTGTTAAGTTTAGATTCATGAATCAATCTGTACTCTTGGCCAAGTGTCCAGTTGAGTGTGTCTGTAGAACTTGTGTGTCTTTCCTTTTTATGAGATTCTTCTCCATGTAGGATTTGATCACTTTGGAGTGCATGATGATGGTGTTTGTGTCCACATAATAGGGTTTTTTGTACCATGGTGGGATCTCATTGAGACCCTTACTCTTGGTTGAGACCAATCAAGTCATTTGGGGTATTTTGGGAATTTTTGTACTTGTGAGTCTTTTAGAGGACTTTTCCTAGTGGATTGTGTTGAGAAATGGAATGGAGTGGATCTTCAAGGTGGATGGAGCACAAAGGGGCTCTAGGGTAACCTTTCTTGAGTTCTTAATAAACAATTGATAACCTTAAACATTAAATGTGAAAATAAAACTTAATACAAGACTTTTTGTGACTACCTTACTGTATGTGGACGCTGATATGTTATGTGTTGCCTTGCCATTTGTGTACATTGATATGGAATAGTACCTTTCCATTTACAAATGTTTATATGGTACAATATAGCCTTTCCATCTATGAATGTTGATATGGCTCAATAGAGAATCCTTGATGAGAGAAGGATAGCTTGAAGCCGCACAAGCCTTCATGTGTTGTGTGACAAAATTCTATTCCTATATCTCTAGTTTATGCTCTGTTAGTTGAGTAGTGACCTCTTACTACTTGTTCTATTCTTGTATTTTATTCATCACTTGGGTTGTGGTTTAGCCCTTGAGTCTTGTATACTGTTTTGCGTGAGTGTAGCTTGTTTGGGTGTGAGTGTCTTCTTGTGATCGTGGTCGGGTTACTATCTCCTTGAGAATGGTGGAGTGGGCCTATGGGTACCACATAGTAGGGAGGTGTTTCTAACTATACCACTACTAGGGAATAGTGACTAGAGATGAACTTCCTCTAGCTACACTATTATAGTTTGAATGCTCACTCTCTTCATTGTATGTTCGTAGATGTTGTAGGTATTGATGTTGATCTAGCTCTGTATATTTATGATTTTCATTTATGTTATTAATTTTCAATCAAGTTCCCATATCCTTGATGTGCATGTATATGGTACACCCCAGTGTGGATCTAGCTTGTAGTTCATGCCGTATGTTGGTTTCGGAAATTATCTAGTTTTAGGACTGAGGCAATTGTATGTTACAAGTTTTGGCAACAACGGTCACCTATTTTTATACTAAAATTTATTTAAGTTAATGGAATCAAATATGTTGATATCCTAGGATGAATTTAGGTCCTTAATGTTGTAGATCTTGTCAAGACCTTTCCGATGCATTTTGAACAGAGTCAATTAGACTCCGGATGTAAAAGTTATGGCCTCCGGAAGGTCCTATTGTCTTTTCTGGGTATAACATCATTTCCGGTGTTTAGAACATCATTTCCAGTTGATTAAAAAGTCATTTATAGTAGTTAAAATGTCTTTCCTGGTAAAAAAACATTTATGGTAGTTTAAACATCATTTTCGGTATGCAAAAGGTCATTTTTGGGAGGAAAGGTCATTTCTGAGAAGAAAGGTCATCTCTAGGAGGAAATATCATTTCCCATTGAGTTTCATCATCTCCAGGATAGTGAATATATCCACTCCTTGTTTTGAAAACCTTTTTAGTATATTGGATACCCTTTATGGAATAGATACCATTCCTTTCATAACAGTCTAGTTTCATGCTCTATGGTTAAGCCTATCCCATCCTTGCATCCAGATCTCCATTGAGTTACCTTGAGAACATGTGTTCTCTAGTCGGTGTCTTTGGTTCATGCCTCGGGAGTCTTTGGAAGTGTTGAAATAATTTCACTTGTGTAGGTGAACACATGAGTTTCCATGTTCCCTGAATTCCTTCATGTTTAAATTTTTCTCTATTGCACTTGGTTACAATTTCATGATGTTTGTAACTTGTTTTAAAATTAAAAACTTATATAGTGCATATATTATCCTTGTGTTCCAAGGATTCTCAGGTGGGGAATTAAATCTTGTATTAGAGCCCATTTTCAAAAGCTGGAATCTCAGTGTTATGCTCCCATTATGTTTAGTGTGAGTGGTGTGTGGTTGTTTACTTGATTGATGGTTGCCATTTCTTTCTTATGACCTTAGTGTAGCTAGTGGTTTTTTTTATTTGTGGTTTTGATCCATCTCTTATTATGCCTTCACGATGCCTTGTAGACATGGACATGGTCAGAAGGATGTGTGTCAGGATGACAACAAAGAGGAACACCATTAGGAAGAGCATTACGAGGAAGGACATAGAGAGGAAGATCAACATGAAGACCACCAAGAGGATAGTAGAGAGGGTAATGGTGGTAATGATGGGAACCTAATGCAGGAGCACCTAGGTAAGCTAGTGGATGCATTGTAACCTAGGGATTCTTTATGTTTTTGGATTGTAGTGGTTCTAGCCAGACCACTAGGTTAATAACGGGACATCTTGTTCCTAGTGTATAGAGAGTTAGTGGGAGGATGGGTCTTATTAGGTCTTTAGAGACCTTTGTGTCCATTTACGTCCAATAGGGTGTTTTTGGAATTTTGTGAAAAAATGAGCCAAGCAAGGGAATAGAGGTCCTATTTGATTTTAGTTCATCATATTTGGTAGATTGGACAAGTTTGGACAAGGTTTGACCAAGTTTAAACACCATAGCTAAAAGTTGCAAAACGTTGTCAATGTTGTCATTGACAACATTGACAACTTTCATGACAAGAATGCATTTTTGGTGTAATTGGTTAGATAAATATCTAAAACTAATGAATTGGTGTTTGGGTCAACTATATAAGACCATCCTCAAGATGTGTGAAGGGTTGGTAAGTTGGAGAAATTTTGTGTACGGATTGTGTATGTCAATAACAATGACTGTTAAGGTGTTTTGAGGTGATCGGATAGTTTAATGGATTGAATGCAATTCTATGAGAATTGTTTTGTGTAATTTAGGTTGATAGAATATTTTGTGTGGTGTTAGTTTGGTTGATCAAATAGTTTTAGTTGCTTGTTTAAATTCTTTTGTTTTCAACACTATCGCTGTCCTGAATTAAGCACTGTGAACAAATGGGGTCTTAACTCCATTTTCCACTATGGCACTTGCATGGGATTTTGGATTATGAGAGTAGACTCCATGTATATTTATTATAGAGTAGGAGGGCCCTAGGAAGTTATCGAAGCAATTTTTAAGGTGCTGTCCTAGGCAAGCAAGAGTGACATGGCTAGGGATCACCAGTGATTGCAGAGTTTGCTAGAGGGATTGAAAGAATTCATAGCTTCAATCAGTGGGTGTGGGAAGGTAGGTGAGTCAATGAAGGACCCTCAACTCAGAGGATGAGTTTGGAGAAGATTTTTTTATATCCAAGAAGATCCATTTCTTGTGCAGACACTGACAAAGACCTAAGACCTTGAATTTTAGGCATGAATTTAGTGGGCACTCTACGAACACATCTGAGAGCCAAGACTTATAAAATCCTTAGGTCCTTGAAAAAGGGTATTAGGATATGAAGTTTTTTTCATACTTCTTTGGGGGTTTTAAGAGTTATTGCAGAAAAAGAGCCTAATTAGGCCTAAAGCTTGTAGCCCTCTTTTGGGTGAATTTGCCTTGGATTTTGGAACTCGTTTAGGGTTAAAATTCCAAATAAGTTTGTGGAAATATGAATAGGTCCTCTTAACAATCTTGGAGACTACCATTCCATTTGGGAATGTTTGGGATCCATTTGGACTAGATTGTGTAGATGGTGCAAGAAAAACCAATTTGGGTCTAGGAGAGAGTATTAAGAGTTTGCATTCTACCTTGTTGGTGTTCACTAGTTGAAAATGTTAGGTTCTTGTGAGAAGAAAGCTAAGGAGCCTAGGGTTAGTGAAAGAAACCTAGTAGGTCAGGAATTGGCCTAGGAGACCCTAGAAGAAGCTAGGGGAAGAAAGAGTAGTGCTACATCAGAGTGGTATCAGAGAAAGTTGAGAAACTTTGGAAGATTGGTTTATGTCAGAAGTGGAATCTTGTGGTTCTACAAAGATGGTGAAAAATGAAGAATTAGCCAAGGACATGGAAGAGAAAAAGGATAAAAATAGACTCCTTGAGGATACCTTGGAAGCAATGAGGATAAATATTGAAGAACTAGTAGATGCTGCTAGGAAGAAATACTTTGAAGCTGAAATTAGTAGTAGGGGTAAGCATAAGATTGAAGAGGAAGACTTTATCCCTGAACCAGATCTAGTATTGAATGAGGAACCTTTCTTGAAGGCCATAAAGACATTAAGTGGAAAATCTTTGGAAGGAATACCTTTGTTTGGAGGAAAGATGGATATTGAAATAGTCATGGACTAGATGGAAGCAATGGATAATCACTTTGAGTGTGAGGGGATAAGTGAAGCCAAAAAGATCAAAGTGGCCAAGTCTAGACTCAGAGGGTTAGCTTTGACTTGGTGGAAATACCTTCAGGATGAGAGGATACGTATGGGAAACCAACCAATAACAAATTGGAATGCTATAGTGTCCAAGTTGAAGGAAAACTATCTTCTAGAGGAATATGAGATCTAGCTCTATAGGAAGAGACAAAACTTGAAATAGAAAGACCTAGATGTGGCCTCATGTACTGAGGAATTCCATAGATTGTGTCTAAGGTATAAATTGCAGGAAGAAGAGCCAATCAAAGTGGCTAGATAATTGGTTGGATTGAAGTGGAACATCAAAGAGGAGATTATCCTATGGACACCTACCACAATTCAAAAGTGTCATCAATTGGCTATAAAAGTGGAAGAAAGAGTAAGAAGAAATGGGATTCTACCTTAAAGAACAACAATAACAATAGAGGCAGAGGGAGAGACCATAGGGGTCAAAGAGGAGGCTATCAAGGTAGGGGTAGTGAACAAAGCTCCCAAGGAGAGAACAAGTTGATAGAGCAGTAGACTAAAAGCACTTCAAGAGGAGGCTATGACAGAGGCAGAGGTAATCATGGTGGTACTAACAAAGGAAGAGGAGGTAGGAGTAGTTCTTATTTTGAAACCATGAAATGTTATTATTGTGGATAGTTAGGCCATCCGGCCTATAGATGTCCAAACAAACCTTCTGCAAAAAATAGTGATAAGAGGATAGCATATGCACATGAGGACACTTCAAGTGTCAAAACCCCTGAGGTAGACCATCTAGACTCAGAGATGGGTGAGAACCTAATGTTCAGGAGGGTACTAATAAGGCAACCAATCAAGGATGAGCCCAAACATAGGAGGGCATTGTTTAGAATCGTATGCAAGATCCTTGGTAAGGTATGTAAGGTGATTATGGACTCTGGATCCATAGATAATGTCATTTTAGAGGAGGCATTAGTAAAGATTAAGCTATCCAAAATACCCCATGTGAACCCTTATAAGGTGGCATGGCTCAACAAAGGCCAAAGTGTGTTGGTCAATGAGAAAACATGGGTAGAGCTCTCAATAGCAGGGTACAAGGATAGATTACTTTGTGACATCTTACCAATGGATGCTTGCCATTTGCTTCTTGGGAGGCCTTGGAAATTTTATAGTGGGGTAGTATATGATGGGAAAGATAACTCCATCACTTTCAAGAAAGGAGGGAAGACCATCAAAATTTAGTCATTACTAGAGGATGAAGAACCACAAACCAAAAATCCTAGTGTTATGTTATGCAATGGAAAGGAGTTTGTAAAAGACATTAAGGGTGATGAGAGTGAGGGGTATGTAATTGTACTGAAGCCCAAGGAAGAAGAAGGATCAATAAAGGAGCCATTACTAATGGAGGTGCAAGAATTACTTGAGAAGTAGAAGGACATAGTGAGTGATGGAACTCCTGCAACCCTACCACCTAAGAGGGTTATAAGTCATCAAATAGACTTTGTGCTAGGGGCATCCTTGCATAAAAAAGAAACATAAAAGCTTACTCTAGATTAGAACTTGGACATAATTAGGCAAGTCTAGGAACTCTTGGATCAAGGCTTGATCAAGAAGAGTATTAGCCCTTATGCAGTCCCGGTTGTTTTAGCATCCAAGAAGGGGGAAAGTAGAGATTATGCATAGAATCAAGGGATATAAATAGAATCACTATAAGGTATAGATTCCCTATACCTAGGATTGAGGAATTTATGGATTTCCTAGGAGGGGCAATGTACTTTACAAAGTTGGATTTGAAGAGTGGTTATCACCAAATCAGGGTGAAGGAAGGTGATGAATGGAAAATGACATTGAAGACCATAGATGGGTTATATGAATGGATTTTTATGCCATTTGGCCTCTCTAATGCTCTAAGCACATTCATGAGGCTCATGAATGAAGTGCTCAAGGACTTCACAGGGAAGTTTGTAGTGGTATATCTTGATGATATACTAATATTTAGCAAGACAAGAGAGTAGCATATCAGACATGTTGAGGCACTACTGCAAAGGTTACATGAAGAGAAATTGGCCATTAACCTTGAGAAGTGTGAGTTCTTCAAGAAAGAACTAGTTTACTTGGGCTTTGTAGTGTCCAAGGGGTCTTTGAAGATGGACAAAGCCAAATTTGTTTCTATCCTAAACTAGCCTCCACCTACCATAGCCACAGAGGTAAGGAGTTTTCATGGCCTTGCCCAATTTTATAGGAAGTTTATTAGAAATTTTAGTGGGATATGTGCACCTTTTATGGATACTATAAAGGGTGGGGTCAAAACTAAGTTCAGATGGATAGTAGAAGTAGAGAAAGCCTTTGAGTTGTTGAAGAAACAAGTGGCTACTCAACCAGTCCTACGATTTCCAAGCTTTGAGAAGTTGTTTACCATAGAATGTGATGCTAGTGGAATGGAAGTAGGGGGGTATTGAGTCAAGAGGGAAGACCAATTGCCTTGTTTAGTGAGGAACTGAATGAGGCTAAGAAGAACTATTCTTCTTATGATTTGGAACTATATGCCTTAGTCCAATCTTTGAGAAAATGGAGACACTATGTTTTGCCTAAGGAGGTTGTAGTATTTACTAACAATCAAGCTCTTAGTTACATCAACTCTCAAGAAAAGATAAGAAATAGGCATTTAAAGTGGATGGAGTACTTGTAGGCATTCAATTTTACTATAAAGCACAAGAAGGGTCAACTTAATAAGGTGGTAGATGCCTTAAGCAGGAGGTTGTTGAAAGTGCAAGAAGTCCACTTGAATAGCATTGGGATTGATAGTTTTAGAGATCTATACAAATCAGATGAGGATTTTGGTGAGGCCTATAAGGTATGTGTTGACTTTGAAAATCCTTTTCATAGCAATTTCTCTTATTTTACTTTACAGAATGGATTGTTATTGTTAGAAACACTGAGAGGGGGGTGGTGAATCAATGTTTGTCTATTAATTACTTTTTCGCAACTTAAACATAAATCAAACATACATAGAGTGAAGCTTAACATAATAACTCATAACACATGATATGATTATTGGGAAACCTTGATCAAAGGAAAACCCCGGTGGGAATTAGTACCCATAAATATTGTACTAGGTATAATGAACCTGTTAAAGTTCCTTTGCCCTATTAGAAGCAGTCTTTACAATTTGAGTACAATGACCTAGTTAAAGGTATAACCCTATTAGGAGTCTTTTACAAAACCATGTTAAAGGTATATGGCTCACTACCTAGGCTCACTGCCCAATAGGATGAAGGCTACAACCTTCTGAAAGATGATATGCAATATATCAAAATGAACTATTGTGATGACACTGTTGTCTGATCAGTTCCGTGTATGCGTGAATGCTCTTACTCTCTTAAAGAGCTATATCATATACTGACTTCATTATACTTCCCCTCTATATCTTCCTCTTACATAATAATTGATGCTTTTAACATATCTTTACATTACATACTTATATGTTCATATCCAAATAGGTGCGACCCAAAACAAAACTCTAGTCAGCCCTAAAACAAAATATACAATACTTTCAAACAAGTCAGATCATGCATGTTTACTAAAATGCTAATTAAATTATTAAAAACATATAAACAAAGGTTCTTAGCCATTACATTACAAAATAATTCATGCTGATCAAAACAGTAGTCAGCTCCCATGCTCTGTCTTCTGGACTGCTGGTCTACTGATCTTGCTGTAACTTTGTCGTACTATTGTTCTGTACTATGTGTGTCTGGATGTAGCATGTAAATGTTTCATACAACATATATCTAAATATGCATATGCTGACTCAATCTCTCACATGTGCACTGATGTGCTGATCGCTGAGTATCTTTGTCTGCCCTATTTTCCATACTTAGTCATTTTGTCTTTCATGACAGAAACTAAACATGACTTTGTTGCCATGATGAAAACACAAAAATGAGTCATGTATCCTCAGGAAGTCAACTTTCCAACAATCTCCCCCTTTTTCATTTATGGCAACAAAGGAATGTGGCCAAGTTACTCAAAATGACTTAACACAAAAAGTGACTGTATATCATAACATCTTATTGATATATACATATACTTTTCCACATATACACATTCTATATTACTCCCCCTTTGACATTAATGAGAAAGGTGTACAAAAACTAGTAAGTCTTCTGCATACTTACTCCATGTAAACTTCAGGGTACACAATTTGAAGAGATTGGATCTCTTTCTGCCAAAATACTTTCATAGCATCAACTGTCTGAAGATGCGTGCATAGGGCATATGTAAGTTTCTCCATTTTTATTAGATCCATGCAAGGACCTTGATCATATGTCACCATGGTGTCATTAATCTATTTGATATTCTCATTAAGGACTGCTAGAGATGGTGCAAGTGCATTTCTTAACTGGGTTTGTCTTATTCTTATCTTGCTGATTTCCAATTTTGCCTTCTCAATTTTATCCAACTGTCCTTGATAGACATTATTGCATAAGTTCATGTCTTGCATGGAAGTCTTGACTATTTTTCTAATGCTATCAACCATTAGTTCTACGTCTTCTACCTTTTTAGTGTGCTTAGAGGTGAACTTCACTCTGTCCATGCAGTTGGCTATAACTTTCTTGCCTTTAGCTGCCAACTCTTTCAGTATGGATTGCCCAATCTTTAAGGAGTTCAAGTCTAAGGTAAAGTTATTTACCAAATCATTTAGTCTCTCCTTCTTGTATTCATCTTTTGCAATCTTAGTAGCAGAGTCTACTAAGCTTATAAAGTGTGATTTGAATTTTGACAAAATGTTGTCCACATCTTCAACTGATTGGACTTTAGCTACTTTCTGATCAGTAGGCACTAAGTCATTCAATATGTTTACTGTTTCCAAAAAGTGAGTATTACTCATCACTTGTTTCTATTTTTCCTTTTCCATAGCAAGAACACTGATCTTAATTAGGTCTTCTTCTCCCCATGCATCCAAACTTGCTGAATCAGGAGTTAACCTTGACAACAATGAGGTGGATGGTTGAGTGGATGGTGAGAATATAGTATTATGACTAGTATCCATGCATTCAACCTTTATTGGTATCTCTTTTAGTGGTGTCTTATCACCTTGAGTATCATCTTGAGTATCTTTTTATTCATTAGTGTCAATTGGATCAATGATGGGAACTTCATCCTATTGTGCAAATGTATCATCGGTGCACATTTCTTCAGTGCTTACAAATGCCTTATCAACTTTGTCCATATCTTTTTCAGAAGGTGTCATGGATATCTTTACATTGTCAACTATTATAGTGTCTTCTAAGTCTTTATCTGTATCAGAAGTTATTGTCACTGTGGGTGCTAAAACCTGTGGACCTGTCATAGGCGCTATCTGAATCACTGGTTTTGTAACCTGTTTAGGAGGAGCTAGAGTGACTTTTGTTGTAGGCATCATTGGTGGATACATGTGTCTATCCATAAAAACTTGTGCAAATGCCTTTTTAGTCTCTTTACCTATCTGCTCATATTATTTGTTCATAATTTGTAGGGTCCTTGTCTTAGTTCGGAGATGAGGCTTCACCAAATCTAATAATATAGCCTTCTCATCATGCGAGCATACAGGGAGAAGAGTATCCAATGTTTCTTCTCTAATATTCATGTCTTCCTCTATTGCATGTCTTTTCATGATCTTCAATATGTTCCATAACTGATCTGGTATCACTTTCTTGAGTTCAAGAACTATTCTCTTAAACTTGATCATATGAGATATGATCATAGAATGTATCTCAGTCTTATCAATTCCTTGATATCTATCATAGACTTTAGAAAGTGTATCTAATCTCCCTTCATTTACAATCCTATTCCTCAAAAAATTTAGACTATGTATAAATCCTACCTCAGGAGGAGCTTGGGTATTATTTTCTTTTCTCTGAGTGTTCCTTGAGGATGGGTGATTTGTGGGCACCTATTTTCTTCCTCTAGTCTTCTTGCTTGGTGTAGACAGTGGGGATGAGTCTAAATCAATGGTGGTAGAGGGCGCAGAGGTGCTATCTAATTTCTTCTTCTTCTAGATCTGTTCAGCTTTCTCAAGTTCTTTTTCTATTTTGGCATCTCTTGCTTTGTCAAGATCTTCTTGAGTGACTCCATGAACTTTCAGTATGTTATATGTAATTCTGGATGCTTTCCTTTTATTATCAGCACTATGTAGGATAGTATCCACTTCATTGATCTTCTCTCTTTAGGTACCCCACCTAGGCTCATTAGGATCTTTGGGCATAGATAATAGAGCTTGTGCATATCCTTCTAACACATGTTCTTCCACTTTGTAACCAAGAGAATGAATCCATTTGGTTCTAGGTTCAACTACCTCCATGCATGTGCAATCTATTTCTACCATGAAACATATGGTATCCTTATATTTCTCAACTATCTTCTCAGATAGTCTAAACCTATTCTGCATTTTGATCCTGAATGTCTTTATATCCATATCCATGGCATCCCTTTCACTACTCTCTAAAGTGACCTTAAGAGAAATGTGAGACATTGTGGGTTTGCTCCTGTCTAGGTAAAGGTTTGTAACCTTTCCAACTATATGGAAATACAAGTAGATGATTAGAGATCCAAACCTGAATGTCTTTCTCCTGTCATGCTTGATGATTCAAATATTGTCAATCAATTGATTGTGCAAGATCCCACATAGGTTGTATTGAGTGTTTTCCTTCACCATTTCGATAGCTGCTAGGACTGTTGTTGTAGAGACACTATTCAGCCTACTTGCTTGCTGAAACTTATACCCAAGTATCATTGTTAAGATTTTTATGTCATCTTCTTTGATAGGGTCAACTATCATTCTGTGCTTGTCACTTCTAGATAGGAAAACTTGCTCAATTTGTTTCTTGATATCCTTACCAGTAGGAAAAATTGGTCCAGTCTTGGGAAGTCCAGTTAATTCATGGATTAGGTCTATAGTGATGCACATAGGGACCTCACCAATCCAATAAAGATCATCATGTATTCTACTTAACAAAATCTTCACCCATTCTGGCTCATCAAACTTATGCACATTCGAGTATTTGAAAATAGGGTTATCCATCAAGTGCATGAACTCATACTTGAATGTGTAATCAGGTTTCATCATTGATCCCATATGAGTGGCTATGCTAACATCTCCTACTATTTCCTTCTTACAGTAAATATACACGCAGATATCTTCCATGTGAACAACGCCTAGCAGGGTTTTGGAGAAAGCCCCTTCCACATCATCTAGTATGGATTTGAATGGATGCCTCTTGAATACAAATCTCTTCCTCTCTACTATATCAAACATAACTGGGGTTTCCATACTTACTTGGAACTTTCTTAAGTAGGGTTTCAAATTTTTTTGAAATGGTGCGATTGCTAGGGTTCCATTCCAAACTTCTTGTCCATTTGCTTAGCTGCCAAATCTGTTATGCTTCTATGCCTTGATGTCTAGTGCTCCAATACTCTCCAAGTTTTGTGTTCTCAAATGCATGTGTGAAGAAGATCGAACACTTACTTTCTTTTATACAATCTACCACATTTAATGTTTGTAACCGTACGCAAATTACTCAGAGATTTTGAAACATAGATCCCGATGCATTTTAGATAGTGTGTGAATGCACATAGCAATATTATGTGCTTGTAACCATGATTTCATAGGCGCATAATCAGAGGTGAGTATACCAACCGCGTAGGGGTCCTGAGCTAGAATAGCTCCCCCTAAGACCAAGAAGGTATATTCAAGCAGAAGTAGAGGGTGCATCCACTATGGATGTATCAACTACTTTGTCAACATCATTGTCCTTCTTTACTTCAACCCAAATTTTTCTTGAATCTTCATTTTCTTGAACAAAATTAACTTCTCATTTCTCTTCAAATAGTGATTTCTTAGGATCCTCTTGCTTTTCAGTTTTGGATCTACAAAACCTTGAGATGTGTCCAACCTTTCCACATGTGTGAAAAATGATAGGAGGTCTGATGCTCTTGTTCATCATGCTACATTGTTTTGCTGTGTGTCCATTGTAGCTACATATCTAACATGTAGTTTTCTATAGATTCCTTTGAGGTTGATTTCTCTGATTGTTTTGAGTCATTCTTCTTTGATTCTGCTATGATTGATTTCTTTGATTTGTTCTACAATGTATATCCCTATGATCAAATTTATTAGAAGAGAAACAATAACCATTAAAAGGTCTTACCTCTTTGTAATCTCTTGCCAAATGACCATGTTTGTTACATGCATAACAAGTTCTGTTAACTTGCTTGATTTCCCTTTTAGGTGGGACTGCTTTAATCTCTTCAACATTTTCATCTTTCCTTTCTTCTGAAGATACTTCATGAGGTTTCTCTCATTCTTGTAATGAATTGACTTCAGTTTGTGTTATATTGAATCCAAGATCAGTAGTGTTGCCTTTTTGCTTTTGTGCATTGAGCTGAGATTGAAGTGAATCAGAACTTGTGTAAAGTTTATCAATCATATCCTTTGCTTCTGTTAATTCAGATTCCAACTTCTTCTTTATGTTTTCCAATTCCAGGACTTTCATGTTTTCTTTCAAGAGTTCATCATCTAGTTGTTTGCATTATTTGATCTTTTCTTCAATAGTATTTTGGCTATCTATGAGATGTTCATCTAGATTTTCAAATTTATCTTTCAGAGACATATTCTATTCATTGAGCTTTTTGATCATTTTCCCTAAATCACTTGTAGAACAATCTTTCAAGTCTTTTCTTAATTTCTTGATAAGCACTTGTGAGCTATCAACTTTCAGTCTAAGTTCTTCATTTTGTTTTTCAGATCTATCAAGACCTTCAAGAGCTGCTTCAAGATTCTTTTTCAAATGTTTTTCTTCTGCTAAGTCCATGATCTCCTTAACTGGTTAAAATTATTTGTTGAGGACCAGAGCTCTGATACCAATTGTTAGAAACACTGAGAGGGGGGGGTGAATCAGTGTTTGTCTATTAATTACTTTTCAGCAACTTAAACATAAATCAAACATACATAGAATGAAGCTTAACATAAGAAATCATAACACATGATATGATTATGTGGAAACCTTGATCAGAGAAAAACCCCAGTGGGAATTAGTACCCACAAATATTGTACTAGGTATAATGAACCTGTTAAAGTTCCTTTGCCCTGTCAGAAGCAGTCTTTACAATTTGAGTACAATGACCTGGTTAAAGGTCTGAACCTGTTAGGAGCCTTTTACAAAACCCTGTTAAAGGTATATGGCTCACTTCCTAGGCTCACTTCCCAATAGGATGAAGGCTACAGCCTTTTGAAATATGATATGCATTATATCAAAATGAATTGCTATGATGACACTGTTGTCTGATCAGTTCCGTGTATGCATGAATGCTATTACTCTCTTAAAGAGATATATCATATACTGAATTCATTATACTACCCCTCTGTATCTTCCTCTTACATAATAATTGACACTTGTAACATATCTTTACATTACATACTTATATCTTCATATCCGAATAGGCGCGACCCAAAAAAAAAATCTAGTCGGCCCTAAAACAAAATATACAATGCTTCCAAACAAGTCGGCTCAGGCATGTTTACTCCAATGCTAATTACATTATTACAAACATATAACCAAAGGCACTTAGCCATTACATTACAAAATAATTCACGCTGATCAAAACAGTAGTCAGCTCCCATGCTCTATCTTCTGGACTGTTGGTCTACTGATCTTGCTGTAACTTTGTCGTACTGTTGTTCTGTACTATGCATGTCTGGATGTAGCATGTACATGTGTCATACAACATATATCTGAATGCACATATGCTGACTCAATCTCTTGCACATGTACTGATGTGCTGATCACTGAGTATCTTTGTCTGCCCTGTTTTCCATACTTAGTCATTTTGTCTTTCATGACAGAAACTAAACATGACTTTGTTTCCATGATGACAACACAAAAATGAGTCATGCATCCTCAGGAAGTAAACTTGCCAATAGTTATTCAAGGGAAATCAGTTGTGTGTACCTAAAGGGTCAATGAGGATGAACCTCATCCAAGAGAAGCATAATGGTTCTCTAAGTGGTCATTTTGGTAAGGAAAAGTCCTTAGAACTAGTCCAAAGCTTCTACCATTGGCCAAGGTTGGGGAAAGATGTCACCAAGTATGTGGAGCAGTGTGTTGTTTGCATGAAGGAAAAAGGAAGAATGAGTCATGAGGGATTGTATTAGCCTCTATCAGTCCCTAATAGGCCATGGGAGTGTGTGAGTATGGATTTTATTGTGGGCTTACCCAAAAATAAATAGGGGTATGATAGCATTTATGTAGTTGTTGATAGATTTAGTAAAATAGGGCATTTCATCCCATGTAAAACTACTAATGATGCAAGCCAAATTTCTTATTTGTTTTTCAAAGAGGTTGTGAGGATCCATGGCCTCCCTTTGAGTATAGTCTCTGATAGGGATGTGAAATTTATGAGCCATTTTTGGAGAACATTGTGGACAAGATTGGGCACTAACCTATCTTTTGGTTCAGCTTACCACCCTCAGACTGATGGCCAAACTAAGGTGGTAAATAGGGTGTTGGGTAACCTCTTAAGGTTCCTAACTAAGGAGTATGGGTAGACTTGAGATGTGGTCATTCCCCAAGAAGAATATGCTTACAATGATAGCAAGAATAGAATGACAGTAAAGAGCCCATTTGAAGTAGTTTATGGGATGCACCCAAGGGGTGTTTGTTAGCGTAGGGATATTGGTGGAATGGAGTACAAAAGTGTCCATGTAGAGGACTTCACCCATACCATGAAAGAGATACAAGACCAAGTAAAGAAGCAGATCCAAGACAATCAACATAAGTTGAAAGCCAAAGTTGATGAGAAGAGGAAGGATGTTCAATTTGAAGTGGGTGACTATGTCATGGTCCACTTGAATAAATCAAGGCTACAAAAGGGTGTCCCTACCAAGCTTCAGATGAAGAGGGTGGGACCTTGAAAAATCTTGGCAAAATATGGGGCTAATGCCTATAAAGTGGATTCAGCATCAAATTTGAGCATATCTCTAGTTTTTAATGTTCAATACTTAATCCAGTTGAGAGGGCCAGTAGATGAGATCAATCCAAACAATCAAGGGATCAATGATGATGTGGAGGTTGTTGTCTTACCTCCAAAGTTTCAGATGGTGGGTGAAAAAGTTCTGGACTCCCATGTTAAGAAGACTACTAGACACAAATTCTACATGGAGAATTTGATTTAGTGGAAGGATATACCAGAGTCAAAGGCTTCCTGGATTGCAGAAGCAGACTTCAAGAAGGTGGACATTTCAGAGGATCTGTTGTCCACATGAGTGACATAGCATCTCTTTTTGGGGGAATATGGTGCAATAGAACCTAGGTATGCTAGTGGATACAATGTAACCTAGGGATTCTTTATTTTTTTGGCTTGTAGTGGTTCTAGCTAGACCACTAGGTTAATAAGGGGACATCTTGTTCCTAGTGTGTAGAGAGTTAGTGGGAGGATGTGTCTTATTAGGTCTTTAGAGACCTTTGTGTCCATTTATGTCCAATAGGGTGTTTTTGGCATTTTGTGACAAAATGATCCAAAGAAGGGAATAGATTTCCTATTTTATGTTATTTCATCGTAGTTGGTGAACTAGACAAGGTTAGACCAAGTTTAGAAACCATAGCTAAAAGTTGCAAAAAGTTGTTAATGTTGTCATTGACAACATTGACAACTTTCATGACAAGAATGCATTTTTGGTATAATTGGTTAGATAAATATTTGAAACTCATGAATTGGTGTTTGGGTCAACTATATAAGACCATCCTTTAGATGTGTGAAGAGTTGGCAAGTTGGAGAAATTTTGTGTACGGATTGTATATGTCGATAACAATGACTGTTAAGGTGTTTTTAGGTGATCAAGTAGTTTAATGGATTGAATCCAATTTTGTGAGAATTTTTTTGTGTAATGTAGGTTGATATAATATTTTTTGTGGTGTTAGTTTTGTTGATCAAATATTTTTAGTTTCTTGTTTAAATTCTTTTGTTTTAAGCACTATCGCTGTCCTGAATTAAGCACTGTGAACAAATGGGGTCTTAGCTCCATTTTCCACCGTGGCACTTATACAGGATTTTGGATAATGAGAGTAGACTCCATGTACATTTTTTATAGAGTAGGATGGGCCTAGGAAGTTATGGCATCCATTTTTAAGGTGATGCCCTAGGCGAGCCAGAGTGGCATGGCTAGGGATCACCAATGATTGCAGAGTTTGTTAGAAGGATTGAAAGCATTCATAGCTTCAATTAGTGGATGTGGGAAGGTAGGAGATTCAATGAATGAACCTCAACTTAGAGGATGAGTTTGGATAAGATGTTTTGTTAGCCAAGAAGATCCATTTCTTGTGCAGATAGTGACAAAGACCTAAGACCCTGAATTTTAGGCATGAATGTAGGGGGCACTGTATGGACACATCTGAGATATAAGACCTAGAATCTCCTTAGGTCCTTGAAAAAGGGTATCAGTATATGAAGTTTTTTTTCATACTTGTTTGGGGGTTTTAAGAGTTATTGCAAAAAAAGAGCCTAATTAGACCTAAATCTTGTAGCCCTCTTTTGGGTGAATTTGCCTTGGATTTTGGAACTCGTTTAGGGTTACATTTCCAAGTAAGGTTGTGGAAATTGGAATAGGTCCTCTTAACAATCTTGGAGACTACCTTTCCATTTGGGAAAGTTTGGGATCCATTTGGATCAGATTGTGCAGATGGTGCAAGAAAGACCAATTTAGGTCTAGGAGAGAGTATGAAGAGTTTGCATTCTACCTTGTTGGTGTTCACTATTTGAAAATGTTAGGTTCTTGTGATAAGAAACCTAAGGAGCCTAGGGTTAGTAAAAGAACCATAATAGGTCAAGAATTGGCCTAGGAGACCCTAGAAGAAGCTATGGGAAGAAATACTAGTGCTACATCAGAACCCCCAGTTGGTTTATTTACTACAGGAACTTATTACTCGGTTGGGTCCTCATAGGGAAGGGTCTCACCAAGGAGAATCACATCTATCTGGTAGGAGAGAGAATGAGGAGAGGAGAGAGCATGAGTGTTTTCATACTTCACCTAGTGGTAGAGGTGAGCATAGGAGGGAAATGGTAGTGATGGATGAGGATGCTATCTATGCAGGGTACATGAGAGATCTTCAAAGGTCCTATGCAGCTTTATTTTTGGGTACTCCTAGTGGAAATAAAGCTAAGACTTTGCTTCTAGATATGGAAAATTTATTCTCGATGCATCTGTATGCAAGAAACACTAGCGCTCTATGTACCATCATGCACCTTAGATAATTTGCATCTACTTGATGGCATATAGAGGAGAAAAATCTCCAGTTGAGTATTGAGTGAGTCTCATGGGAGATCTTTGAGGAGTGGTTTCATGAGTGGTTCCTTTCTGATCAATACAAAGAATCACATGTTGATGAGTTTCACAATCTCCGAAAGGGGATTATGACACTAGATAAGTATGAACATAGGTTTTTTGAGTCGAGTCAGTATTCCAACTATCACCATGATGAGCTTATGTTAGTGCAAAAAATTTTTTGGGGCCTTAACGGCCATATTGTTGGAGATGTTTGTATGCATCTGCCTAGAACACTTGAAGTTGCCATCAATTGAAAAGTTTATCTGAGGGTAACATGAGTAGGGGCCTTGGTAGTTAGTTAGCTACTCAGAATCTTGTAATCACCTAAAATTGGTCTAGAAAACCTATAGCCCCTATTTTGGATTAATTGGTCTTAATAAATCTTATATCAATGACATTCATAAGCTAGACACTAAAACCTAATTATGAGATAACTTAATCAAATTTTCTTACATCATTTTAATCCTAACTTGTTGAATCAAATCATCAATCATGAAGCCTAAAATACTTAAATTTCATAAAATATTAGGATAAATAAAAAATCCCTAAATTCCCCTTTAAATAAAATAAACCCATTCACACATGTGTGAGCACATTGAAAATCAAATAAAACAAATAAAAATTGAAAATACCAATTTTGTCTTATTCTCCACAAGGTTGACATACCAAATCACTTGGATCAGGCTCACATGGATTGAGTAAATTTGCATCTCCACTGTTGCTCATTTTCTTTGCCCCTTAATATCAACCATTCACCTCTTGGAATTTCCTATAAAAGGGATAGCTCCCTTTTCTCATGGCTATACATAATAGACATGCTAGAGATAACAATAATATTTGGAGAGTATTTTTATAATGCTATTTTCATTCTAGGGTTTTATTGTGCACTCTTAGCTCTTGCTCTCATAGTAGTTTCTTTGCATATGCATTGGTATTTTCACTTTCTTAGCTTAATGGAATATTAGTTTCCTTTCATAGATTAATGGTAGATGCATTTCTCATTTCATTGATAGTTTACACTTGCATTTTAACTTCATTCTTCATGGTTTCCATGCATTTAGTTTGATATTTCATGCATTTAATTTTCAATGTTCTTAAGAGTAAAGTATGCAAGTACATGCATCTTTCTCATCCTTGCATTTGAATCTTCCATTTTGGGGCAGTCAAGTCACTGATTCTCCATGTCTAATCTGATAGGAATTCATGAGAGTCACACTCGCTTTAACTAGGAAGCAATAAGCTGATTTCAAGGGTGTTTATGCAATATCTTGATTCTTACTTTGATGTTAACCCTTTTAATGTAATGGTTTATTGAAGTGTTTGGTTGTATATTTGATCACACATTTTACCACACACACATTTGGCACCCACTGTGGGGAAGGAAATCAATGTTTGCCTCATTTTCACAAATTTTCACATTATTGACGAAAGTTCATTCATTGTCATGCAAAGCTTGATTCCATCTTGTACGAAAATTCAATGAATAGTAGTTTGTTTTATGGTGATAGGTATTCTTTCATATGAGCTTTGATTAATATATGTTTAGTCGTATTAGAGTATATAATTTGTTGTGCGAGTTTCAGTGATAGTCTATTCTCCGTGATTTGTCATTTCAGGAAAAGACAGTATTTTTAGGGGTCTTATTGACCTGATTTTAATTTTCTAACCCCTAGCATGTGTTGTATGATCTTTTTTCTCTATAGTTCTGTAGTTTAAGTAGTTTTTGCATGACATTTTTGATGAATATTCACTTGCCAAAGTCTCACTAGCACATAAGTTTCAAATATTACTAATGTTTTTGTGCTTGTAGGATGCTTTGAAAGAAAGAAAAGTTGTGAAAATACTAATGCTTGTATTTGTAGGTTATCTTGTGATTTTATCAATACAAACATGTGCTTTCTTAGATGATTTATTAGGCACCTAGTTTAATTAGGTTTTTTATTTTTTAGGTTGAATTGAACATCAGGGGATTATACTCTTCTTCCTTTGCGAGAATCAGATACCCAAACATGTTTGATTGAGCTTAGGCAAACAATACTTTTATTTTGGGAAAACAAAGTGTGCTTGGCATGTTTGGGAGAAAGGAAGGGAAATAGGAGAGTATTCTCTTCTCCTCTTTGAGGGAGAATCATAAATCTCGACCTTCCATTTTCTATCCATTTCTTTCATGCATTTACCTTTAGAGGGCCTTCCAAGAGAGAAATCTTTTGGGAACGACCCAAGTGGGGAACAAGCGGACCTGGCTACTCCATCCCACTATAATAAAAAAATTCATTCAATCCAAAGAGACAAAATACTTGGCTATTTTCTAATTCTAATTCCTCTTCATGTGTAAGGTCTAGTTGCCTCAATCTTACTAAGCAAGACTACATTTGAATAGGTGCTTATAGGGCCATTTTATTCTCAATCTTGTTTATAAGACTTCAAGGGGAGTACATTCTATTTGAAATGAGATAAGTAAATGAGAGGGGAGGGGTGAATGAGTTACTCCAAAACAAATCCTTTGTCCCTTAGATGTCTTAAATAATTTAACACTGTTACTCGGTTAATTAAGATATTCTTCTGTAACTCGAGTGTCAAAGAAATCTTTATAATATCCAATGCAATTATACTTTAGTGATTAAGTGCAGAAACTTAAAGCATAAAACAAATAACATATACACATGTGACACCAAGATTTAATGTGGAAACCCAATATGGGAAAAACCACCAATGTAACTAGTTACTATTTTTCACTCTTCTGAAGTGAGCCATGTTAGGAGCCAACCTTGTTAAAGGTTACAATAACACACTATTAGGTATGACCTTGTTAAAGGATTTAATCACCCTGTGAGGAGTGGCCTTTTTAGAGGTCTTCAACACTTCAACATAGAAATGCTACCTTGTGAGAGGATTTACAAAAGACTGTTAAGTCTACTTTGTTAAGAGATTTTAGATCACTGCTACAATCATTAGAGAGTAACAATGAATTGACTTGTATGTGTAAGCAACTGTCTTCGTTGATTCAAATCTTTGTTATGATTATGACTAGATCCTTGCTAATGAGATGTTCTATTGAAGCTCCGAGTAATCTATACTCAATCAGAATCCTATCAGATTTTGCCTTCACTCTTCATATCATAGAATTCCACACTTCTTTCACATTCTCTCTCATCCACATATTCAATCCAAACTTGACCTTTCATATATATGGTAAGCCATGTCAAGTTGGATTGAATACACTTTTAAATAATAAAACACACTTCAGTCAGCCTCATATAACCAATTAATTATAGAATGTAAATCATTTTTAGTCGGCTACCACTGAATACACGACCATGACTAAAATGCCCGAGTGACTCAGTTAACACTGAACTTCTTCAATACTTGACTGAACTCAGTCAACACTAAAATAACCCATTCTATTCATCAACTGTGCTCGATATGAATGTAGACATTTGTCTAACATCACTACATAAGTGTATATACATGTGTAACATCAATGAAAATACACAATTGAATAATTGTCTTCAACAATCTCCCTCTTTGGCATTGATGGCAACACATGTCATAATACAAAGAATTGTAGAGAAACATAAAATTTTCTTTAATGTCTTTAGCTTCATTCTGATTCTTATCCAAAAACTCCCTCTGACATCAAAATCTCTCTCTTACTATATTATAGCAAACTTTCCCTCTTTTATCTTATTCTTTGTATTTTAGAAAACTCTCCCTCTTTGATAATTGATGACAAAGACTCCATAAGTTACATATGTTTATTCTGTAAGACTCCATCTTCTCAAATACCAATAGTCAGCACTATTTCACTTTGTAATTTTAATGTACCTGAATGTACTAATTCATCTACAATGTGCTCTGATGTACCTGCATCAACTGATAGATCTTCACTGTCATTCGGGTTGATGCATCACTAAACTATATTTTAGTGAGCTTCAGTTAGGGGAAGTAACCCTATCTTTCCTCTAAGATACAAGAATGCATCCTTAGGTAAAGTTTTTGTGAATATGTCTATAACTTGTTCTTTGGTGTTCACATATTCCAACCTTACTTCTTTATTCTATACCAATTCCCTCAAAAATGATACTTTATTTCTATATGCTTGGTTTTGGTGTGCAACACAGGATTCTTTGAAATTTTAATGACACTGGTATTGTCACAGTAGATAATAACTAATTCTTTTACTTCTTCCTTCATTCCTGACAACAACTGCTTGATCCATATGATGTTTGAACATTTCACTACTGCAGCAACATATTCTACCTTTGTTGTAGACTGAGAGATACAATTATGTTTCTTGCTAGTCCCAGACACTAACCTCTTTCCAAGAAAGAATTCTCAACCACTAGTGCTTTTCCTGTGATGACACTTTCAGCCCAATCAACATCAGTCAATGCCTTTAAATCAAAGTTTCCACCTTTCTTATACCATAAACCATAGTCTTTAGTACCCTTCAGATATCTTAGAATTATTTTTCTTGCCATTAGGTGATTATCTCTGGAATTAGCTGAAAATATTGCAACAAAACCAACTGCTAATGCAATATCACATCTGGTGTGAACAACATATTGCAATTTTCCAATAATGGATATGTAGTTAGTTTGATCTACCTCTTTTGAATCATCATCCTTTGACAATTTATGTCCAGTACATATGGGTGTTCCAATAGGTTTGGAATCTTCCATACCAAATTTTTTAAGTATGTCCTTGATATATTTTGATTGAGTAATGTAGATATTATCCTTCATTTGATGTACTTGTAATACAAAAAATAATTTTATCTCACCAAACCTAGACATCTCAAATTATTTACTCATAGCTACAGAGAATGCTTTGCATAGGTCATCATAACCAGTGAATAATATGTCATCAAAAAATATCTCTGCTAACAGTATTTTGTTTAGTGATCCTCCTTTTATGTACAAGCTATTGTTATCATTGGTTCTCTGAAATCCAATACTTACTAAATAGCTATGCATTCTTTCATACCAGGCTCTGGGCACTTACTTCAATTCATACAATGCTTTGTGTAGCTTGTAAACCATATTCCTCCTGCTAGGATCAAAAAATCCTTCAGGTTGTTCAATGTAGACTTCTTCTTCTAGGATTCCATTTAGAAATGTAGAATTCACATCCATTTAATATACTTTGTATCCTTTATGTGCAGCATATTCCAGAAGAGTTCTGACTCCTTCAAGTCTTCCAACAGGAGAAAAAGTTTCTCCATAGTCAATACCATCTTCTTGAGCATATCCTTTACAAACTAGTTTGGCCTTGTTTCCAGAAACTTTACCATTTTCATTCATCTTATTTCTAAAAACCAACTTTTTTCCAATCACATTCTTGTCCTATGGCCTAGGCACAAGAGTCCAAGTTTTGTTCTTCTTAATCTGCTTAATTTCTTCATTCATTGCTTCTATCCAACTTTCATCACTCAATGCATCTTTAACAGTTCTAGGTTCAAATTCACTTAGTAAACATGTACCTTTGAGTTTGTTCCTTGTTATTACACCTTCTGTCTGATATCTAATTATTTTCTTAGGTGTGTGATGCCTTTTAACATATTTTGAAAGTATTGGATCCTTCAGTCTAGATTTTTGACTTGATCCACTAGGTCTGTCATTCTCAAACATTCTTTCTTGTTCCTCTGTCTGATGCTTGGGTTGCACTATTTGTGACTCGGGTTCCACTATCTGAGACTCAGTTCCCTCTATCTTTGACTTGGTTCCCTCTGTCTATGACTCATTTGCCTCTATCTATGACTTAGTCTCTTCTACCAGCAGCTTGGGTTGCACATTTTATGCTAGTATATTTAGTGGTCAACAGTTCTATTGTCCAATCACCATTTCTCGAGTCATAGGTATAGTATCAGGTTCATGATACACAAAGTTCTTGTAGTCTTTAGGCTCTTTACTTCTCTTCTCTTCACATTTTTCTGCAAACTCATCAATCTTGACATGTACACTTTCTATAACTTTATGAGTAGTAAGTTTCATACATTTGTATGCTTTTCTTTTACATGAGCACCCTAGGAATATTCCTTCATCACTATTTGCATCTAGATTTCCATTTCTTGCTTCCTTCAAGATGTAGCATCTACTTCCAAATACTTTGAAATAATGAACATTAGGTTTATATCCATACCATAATTCAAAAGGTGTCTTCTTACTACCTTTCTTTAGTCGAACTCAGTTCAAGGTGAACATTGCAGTGCTGATGGCCTCCTTCCAGTATTTGGCAGCAACATTCTTTTCAATCATTGGGGTTTTGGCACAATCCATAATGGATATGTTTCTTCTTTTTGCTATTCCATTTTGTTGTGGCATACTAGGGGTAGATACATATCTTTTGATTCCTCTCTCATTACATAATTCATTGAAATCATTAGAAATGAATTCTCCTCCTCTGTCATATCTTAGGCATTTTAGTCTCTTTCCTATTTCCTTTTCAACTCTTGCAAGATACCATTTGAATTTCTAAAAAGCTTTTGATTTCTCTTTGAGAAACATGACAGTCATCATTCTGGACTGATCATCAACAAAAAAAAAAAATACTTCAATCTAGTATAGCTTGTTGTTCCAGTTGATCCACATAGGTCAGTATGTACCAATTCCAAGACTTCATCACTATTGTAATTCTTTCTTTTGAAACTTGTCTTGCTCATCTTTCCAATTTGACATTGTTTGCATATTGCTAACTCAGGTTTCTTCAAAATAGGAATACCTCTAACTCTCTTGTTCTTTCTTATGTTTACCAGATTATCAAAATTTTCATGACACAACCTTTTATGCTATAACCAACTTTCTTTTGCTTGTGCAATAAAGCATGAACCTTTAGTGAGATGAAGATAGAATAGATTACATTTTGTTTTCCTGCCAGTTCTGACTAGGTTCCCTTTGCCATCCAGGAGCTTGGCCTTACCATTCATGAATTCTACCTTGAAGCCAATGTCATTTACCTATGCTACACTAAGTAGATTTCTCCTCAATCCTTCAACCCAATAAGAATTATCACACTTGATTCCTTCTATCATAATAATGCAACATTTCCAGTCATGTGATGAGAACAACCATGATCAATTATCCATGTGTCATTTTTATTGATGTGTGAGAAAAGTGATGTCTTTTCATCTTCTTCATGAATCATCCTTAATAGAAATATAAACCATTTCATCTTCTTCTTCATCATTGTCAGAATCTTTAGCAATATAACAAGACTTCTTACCTTTATCCTTGTAGCTTTTGTAGTTCTTGAAATCTTTCTTGCCTTTGAATTTGCTGAACTTTTTCTCATCTTTGATTCTTTGATCGGACACTTTGCAACAATGTGACCAACCTCATTGCATGAAAAACACACCAATGGTATCTTTCCTCTATATTTTCCTTTTGTGGCTCTTCTTGCAAGTAATGCTTCAATGATGTCAAGATCTTCATCACCAGATTCATCATCACTGTCACTTTCAATCTTCTTCCCTTTTGAGCATCTATCCTTCTTACCAAGGTTTAATTTATCTTTGAATGCAGACTCAAGATTGCTAGAGCTGGGAGAGTAATTGTCAAAGTTGTCTAGCTCAAAAGTTGTAAGCCTTCCCACTAATGTATCCAGAGTTATATCTTTATTGCACCTCATCTCTTGAATATCTGAAACTCTAATAGCATAGATAGGAAGTAAATTTATTATTACCTTGCTGACCACTGTTGTATCTTCAATTATTCCACCTACAACTTTGATGGCACTCACAATCTTCTTGATTCTTTCACTATATCTTGTAATGTCTTCTCCTTCTTTCATTTTCATCTGGTCAAATTTCCCTCTTAGATTTTCTACTTTGGCTCTCTATACATTTTCATCTCCTCCATGAATGTCCTATAATTTCTTCCACATATCATAGGCTATAGGGCAGTCCTTGACTTCATCAAATTCTGAGTAGCTGAGTGAAGAAGCTATATCAATCATCATTATGTTATGAAGCTTTCGTTCCATAATATGTTCCACAATCATAGTCCCTATTGGTTCCACATATTGTCTTTCCAAAAATGGCTAACCAAGATCTATGAGAGTAGATATATGTACCTTCATCAACTCTTTCCATGCTAGGAAGTTGTCTTTGTTTAGCTTTGGGATCTCCCTTTTGTAAGACATCTCTGATCTTTAGTTGAGGTCTTGATACCTTCTCTGAAAGCACTTGAAGCTCTGAT
This sequence comes from Thuja plicata, assembly GCA_018584345.1. NCBI lineage: Eukaryota > Viridiplantae > Streptophyta > Pinopsida > Cupressales > Cupressaceae > Thuja > Thuja plicata. The sequence continues at coordinate 173,871 of MU228125.1, read as the reverse complement.
ACCAATTTCTGGAAATGAGATAAATAACTAAGAGGGTAGGAGTGAATCAGTTACTCCAAAACAAATCCTTTGTCCCTTAGATGTCTTAAATACTTTAACATTGTTACTTGGTTAATTAAGATATTGTTCTGTAACTTGGGTGTCAAAGAAATCTTTATAATATCCAATGCAATTATACTTTAGTGATTAAGTGCAGAAACTTAAAGTATAAAACAAATAAAATATACACAGGTGACACCAATATTTAACATGGAAACCCAATATGGGAAAAACCACCAATGTAATTAGTTACCATTTTTCACTCTTTTGAAGTGAGCCCTGTTAGGAGCCAATCCTATTAAAGGTTACAATAACACACTGTTAGGTGTGACCTTGTTAAAGGATTTAATCACCCTATGAGGAGTGGCCTTGTTAGAGGTCTTCAACACTTCAACATAGAAATGCTACCTTGTGAGAGTATTTACAATAGATAGGTAAGTCTACTTTCTTAAGAGATTTTAGATCACTGCTACAATTATTAGAGAGTAACAATGGATTGACCTATATGTGTAAGCAACTATCTTTGCTGATTCACATCTTTGTTCTGAATATGACTAGATCCTTGCTGATCAGATGTTCTATTACAGCTCTAAGTCATCTGTACTCAATCATAATCCTATCTGGTTTCGCCTTCACTCTTCATATCACAGAATTCCATTCTTCTGCTTTCACACTCTTTATCATCCACATATTCAATCCAAACTTGACCTTTCATATATTTGGTAAGCCCTATCAAGTTGGCTTGAATACAATTTTAAATAATAAAACACAATTCAATCAGCCTCATATCACCAATTAATTATAGAATGTAAATTATTGTTAGTCGGCTGCCACTAAATGCCCGACCATGACTGAAATGCCTGAGTGACTTGGTCAACACTAAACTTCTTCAATATTCAATTGAACTCGGTCAACACTAAAATAAATCATTATATTCATCAACTGTGCTCGGTCTAAATGTAGACATTTGTGTAACATCACTACATATGTGTATATACATGTGTAACATCAATGACAATAGACAATTGAATAATTGTCTTCAACACATTCAACTTGTGTAGGGCTGAGAGGTCTCGATATTTCTTGTAAGAATATGCATTTTGGGTGCTTATATGGATATATGCCTTAATTTCACTTTTGAAACTATAAGGGATAGTCATCAGCGGATGTCCTTACTAGATACTTTTAGATAGAGGCTACCTGACTTACCTCCAAAAGTATCATATTTTTTGTACAAGGATCGATCCAACTAGATTACTCAGATCACCTAAAGATTTTTACACTCACCATATGTATTCTCAAAGTAATTTTAAAGCATGAATTTTTCATGAGGGAGTCTATGCAATTTGAGCATTGAGTCTCTTTTCAAAACCCACAACGTGCATAGTCTTGGAAAAATCCAACATCACTTTTGTGTGAGGTGAAGGAATATTAAGCATGGGAAAAGATTTTGATACTAATCCAAATTGATTCTAGGGGTAGAAAGTGTTTGATCATCCCCTCTTTGTGTTTGATGTGTTTAAATAACTTGAAAGATGACACTTTCAGCAACAAAAACACTCTTGATGACACATCACATCTCCAAATAAATTGACATTTGAACAAACACAGTCCAGACCTTTTTCCAAAAAAAAAGTAGCAAACTATCCTAGGTTATCTTGTCATTTCTTTTCTTTAGAATTCTTGTACGAAAAAACTCCTTGGAGGTAGAAACTCATATGGGAATCACAGAATTGTTGTATGGGAATTAGTATATTTTTGTATGGGATCTCAATCAAGAAAAATTGATGTGTATGAGGAATCCTTCAACCCTGTTGGGAGCAAGCTCAAACATGCAAATTTTATCAGGTTAGCACATGAATTATATCAATAAAGCATGCAAGAGATCTAGAAAACAACAAAAGACACCAAATAACATCAAATTAAGCTAAAAATGAGTAAACAAAGCACCATATTCTACTCATTTTGATTTTCTCATTTAGATTAGATGTGAGTGTGCTCTCTCAAACATACAAGTACTATGGATCCCAATGCAAATGTAAGATTACAAGATCAAGAAGAAGGATTCAAGAGCTAGTATGAGGAACTAGTCTCTAATCTTGTTGGAAGATGATAATCTAAGCTATGAAAATGAAAATGATATGTATATGCTAATATGAAAACTATGATTCAGTCACCAATTAAGAGCCTATCATGTGATTTCTAAGATTATTTAAACAATTGAAAGCATGAAACTAACATCTAAGAGCATTAGCATGAAAACAAATATGAAAACTCTAAGACAATTCTAGCATGATAACAATGCAAAATTGAGAGATGAAAATATGAGAGGAGAAGGCCTCTATTTATAGAGTTTTTGGAGAGAGGAAGAGGCTTGGATGAAGTGGCACTTATGTGGCATCCACATAAGAGCCACATAGGAGACACATGGCTTTGAAAAGATGGCCAATTGTAAGTCAAAATTGGCATTAATGTTGAGTGGCTCAATATTTCAAAGGAGGGGACAAAGTTGTAAGAGAGAATTTAAGAGGAATGGGTACCCATTTTGGAGAGAAATTCCCCATGTGGGTGAGAATTCTATTAGCCTTAAAAGGTTAGGAATCACCCATTAAACATAATTTAGAGGACAATTAGGTGTGGAAGCATGCTTAGGAAATGAGGTGATGGGAGTAGGGTAGGAATAGGTTAGGCTGTAGGGTAGGATTAATAGGTTCCTAGCTAGGGTTTAGATTTAATTCAAGTTAGATTTGAATAAATCATAGCTTAGAAGAATTAGGAAAATGGAAGATTTTAATAAATATAAATTTATTAAAAGGGGATTTTGTGGAGGCAAATGTATTTAAATAAAATACATTAGAATAGTGTTTAAACTATTGATAAATGAAACTATTTAATTGATTAAATTATATAGTTAGAGGAAATAGGGAAAATAATATTAATAATAATATTAATATTTTTGGATGTCTACACTTGATCTATGGTATCTTTGAAATTCACTCACTAAGTTCAATACAACATCTTATCTCAGTAGTTGTCACTTATTGACCACGTGACCTGGCTGATCATCATCTCTCGTCCTAGTTTCTCACGAGGTCTTTATTGTCCTACGCTTCTTTGTCAACAATCAATCACAAATAAACTCAGTCACAAGTGTCGTTCAACAGGAATTTAGACCTTAAAAACATGATACCTTGTACCCCATTTAGTGAATCTTTTCACCTTCTCCTCTTAAGCTATTGACAAGCAATCATTCATAAATCTTCGACATTGATACATAAGCCTAGTCATTTTGGACTTGTAACTACACTTTTTTTCATGGTCCAAATGAGAAGTCAAAAGGTCGATCTTGATTCTAAGGGAAAAGCTACCGACAATATCCTTCTAGGGCTATCTTCCTGTCAAAAACCAAGAGAAAATCATGAAATCCCACAACATATAATTCAGTTCCGCATCAGTCAATACCTATCTTTGATCAATCAATCCTACTTATGAAAAACACATAAAAAATGTCAGCTTATGGTTGGGGATCCCAACATGAAAAATAGAGTCACCACACTAGCACCTCTTCCTTGATCAAAGAACCCACAGAAAAAGAGATTATAAGATGTCAACTGGATAAACATTTTCAAAAAATGATGCACACACTTATGCAGCTTGACAAGGACAAGTACTTTATGCATCTCGTATCTATGGGTGTCAAAATTCCACCTAAATTTGATGTGGAGGGACTCATACAAAAATAACAGGTGTCCTTCATCACCATCCTCAACCAACAAATGCAAGATATGAGATGCGAACTAAGGGAACTAAAGAAAGAAAAAGAGAAACCTTCAAGTAAGTACTCGCTAGAATCTATATGTCCCTTCATGTTCGCCAATAATTTGCACATGCCACCATTCCCCCCTAAGGTTGAAATTCCTAAATATGAAATATACAATGGGGACAAAAACACTCAAGATCACATTTGGGAACTATATGCTCTTAGAATGGAATTTATGCATGAAAGAAAATACGTGATGCAATTGTTCCCACAAAGCCTGAACGGCTAGGCCTTTGAATGGTTTACAAAACTCTCACCTTGTATCCAGACATTTGATTAAATGGTGCAAAATTTTATCTAGCACTAATACAATATCTTACATATGGTCACTATGTTGATTTTGTGCAACACTAAACAACACACCAACAAACTATTTGTTAAGTTTCTTCAAAGATGGAGAAAATTGTTTGCAAGATATCCTAGACAGATACCCAAGTCTAAGAAAATTGACATCTCAATAAAAAAATTGGTTCTTGAAATGAACTACATGACTCAGATGCAAAGGTACACTTCCTTTAGTGACTTGGTTGATAGTGCCATCAGGATTGAGGAAGTTCTCATTAAGAAAGGTGAACTCACCTTGTTTAAATACACCAAATCATCTAGCAATTTCAATGGCAAGGACAAAAATTAATACTGGAATAAAAATAATAATGTGGTTAATGATGGAATAGTTGACTCACCTGAGTACAAACCCAAAGAACCAATCTTTAATCTCTCTAGTAGCATTCAGGCTGCTAAGATCAATGCCAATGTTATAAATTCAACCAAGAATACACAAGAGGCTCAAAAGACAAAGCACCATGGATGATGAGACCTAAGTGAAATTTCACTCCTCTAGGAGAACCCCTTGTGGACACATTGAAAACATTGGTTTCTCACAAAATTATCACAATAATTGACTCTAAGTCCTAGAAGCCACTGATTGAGCCCAAGTGATGGAAAGATAACCACTATTGTGAGTACCGCAAGAACAAAGAGTGTTTGACTAATGAATATATGAAATTAACACATGTGATACAAGATTTGATTGACAAAAAGACTATCATAGTCGGTGACAACAAATCGAATGATGAACATAAATCTTTCAAACAACCTCTGCTTTCCTACGAAAAATGAGAGATGTCAAAAAACCAAGGAGCTAAGGTGAAAAACACCTATAAAATTACTAACAATGTGATTCACATTCTTAAACCTATGGATCGATCCGTCAATGTTATCATTATCAAAGACCAGGATGATGAGTCCTCCAATATTGTCACTCACAATCAGTCCAAGGTTACTCTTAAGGGGGTAGCATCCTCATCTCAAAAAATGTCACACCAACAAATGAACTGTCAACTTCTAAGTAAACCACTTTATCACTCCTACCTACAAACTAAAATCTGGCTAATCAACTACAATGAACTCCTATTCATATTTCCATTCTGGAATTACTAAATCTATCACCATTGCACAAGGAGATTCTTGAGATAACCCTTTTAGAAACTAATGTGCCTAAGGAACTTGATGTCAATTGGTTTCACACCATGGTAAATCATCTAACTTCTCCTCACTACTTATCCTTCTCAGAGAAAGATGATAAAGAACTCAGTCACCCCCATAATCAAACTTTTCATATCAAAGTTCTAATCCAAAAGCATAGGGTCAATCATGTTTTGATAGATGGAGGCACCTGTTTGAACATTTGTACGCTTAATCTTGTAATGAAATTGGGTTTCTCAGAACATGCTATTGATCCTAAAGGGAATATAACTATAAAAGCATATGATGAGGAGGAAAGGTCATCAAAATGGTTATTAGTGATTCCTATCAGAATGGGGCCAATTGAAATAGATGTCACTTGCCAAGTACTAGATTTACCTCTGGCATATAATATTTTACTAAGGAGAGCATGGATCCATGACATGCAGGCGGTCCTTTCTACATACCATCAATGTGTGATTTTCCCACACACTGAAGTGAAGGTATCTATTTCAGTTGATAATACCTACTCTTGTAACACTTTAAAACAAGCAGATAGCATGGTTCCACACAATAAGGAAGCATCCAATGGACAAAATTCAATTCTTAGATAGCGCTCATGAAGAGTTTGGCAAAAATCTAAAAACCAAGAACACAAGCATTGGGTAATATTAGTTGAATAACCTCGCCACATCACCCAAGTCTTATGGGATTCCATCTCCATCATTTCAACCCTCTAGCAGTCAAAAATTGAAAATACATGAAGGGATTGGTATGGTAAAATATTGTGTCTCTCTCTCAGAGGAAAATGAGGAAAAGGCTATTCTGGCATGGCTTTATAAAGACAAAAACCAAGACCAAAGGATCAAACATGTTGAAATTTTCCCAAAGAAACATGAGATCGATTATCAACTTGCGCATAAAATTGGCTACAAAGGGAAAGGACCTATGGGAAAAGGTAAAGGGTTTATGGAACCCATATATGCTAAATTTCATCATCCCATAGAAAAGATTGGGTTAGGATAACATGAACAGGGATCCCACCCTTCCTCTAGAAATATCCCTACTAATCCTCACACAAAAATATATGAGGATGAGAGTGAGGAAGAAGTAGAGTTTCTTCCATTATCTTTTCAAAGACTTCTTCACATTCAATATCCTGGATACCAAGGGGAACCTTACATATGGCAACCATTCATGGATCATTACAGAAATCTCTTCAAACCAAATGGACCCACGTCTCTGTTATTACAAGAAGAAGGGAGAACAAATCATGTCTAATAAGGTGGCTTATCTATAGATGAATCCAATCTATAACAAGGAACAAAATCTTTAGAAAGACATCCAAATTGGGGGCAGCTTGTTTCTGCCTCTCACATACTATATATCCCTCATTTCATAGATGAATGAGTACATTCCCTTGAGGAAGTTCCAAATTGCCTCACCCAAACTCAGAAAAGTATGGAACATAACCTAGTAAACTATAATGAGGCTCAAGAGGATGTAGATGGAAATAACCCCGATGAACGTGCGGGTGTCTCTACAACACTCCTAATATTTGGAGGCATCTGATCACAACCACATTTACTATGACTATGGTAACAACATGGGGAATGAATTAGATGAACAACACCCTAACCGGGGGAAAAATGTGGCTCCTACCCATGTGCTAGATCTACCTCGCTCTGTTGAAACAAAATCTAATGAATATGAGTGGGATTCTTTCTCTAAGGCTATGGTGGATATTGAGATTGATGTCATCCATTAGTAAGCTCCCCAATTTGAGCTAGGAGAAAGTTCTAATGCCTCTTAGGAAACAACCTCTCCTTAGCATGCAACCCAGGCTTCTAAAGAATATTTTGATGAATATTTTGAAGATAATGATAGAACATCCCTTCCTCCTAACATAAATTGGAACTTTGGAGATAGTAACAAAGATACTCTTAGATGGCTTACTTCAAGAATCAAGATGATTCTAGTAAGGAATTTCATGAAACATATGTCTTCTCGCGAGGGGAATCAAAATGTTAATGCTAGGTTAGTTGGGTCAAACTCATGCAATACTAACAACGATTCCAATAGTAATGCTAGGACAAGTCACGGTCTAGGTAGTTCTTCAGAGAGTGTCATTGTAGATCTTCTATTACTAGTTGAGAACCTTGATCTTGATAACACAGTGCTATTGTAACGCCCCGCCAGGGAACCCAAGAGAGATTAACCTAGAACATGTCACAATGTGTGTTGAATAATTTTTTTTTAAAAGTTAACATAAAGAAACATACATTCATGCAGAAGAATTTGCCATTTATACGTATGTCTTACACTCACATAGATTACATGACTCAAGGGTTCCATGACATTGAATTACTTAAAGCAAAACACAGCTAACAATATAACAAAAGATTCCATCTGATTAAGTATAATAATTACAACTTACATAACCATAACCACATCCTCATGGATAACCATGAAATCACCATAAACTCACATCCACTGCACACGTCGTAGGGTATGTGGTAATCACTCTAAACTACTTACTATTACAATTTCCAGATTAGGTATCACATGCAATACACTAATACAAGATTTACAATAATGAAATTACATAATAAATGACGAAGGAACATAAATAGCTCATCTACAAGAACCATCAAGCACCTGGTACAAGGACATCAAATCTCAATGGATAAAGAATCACTACCACCCGTCCATGTGGAACCACAAAGGTCCACCCCGCCGTGCTGAGGAGATAACAATAGATCCCAATCGGATATCCAAAACTAAGAAGGAATAACCACTAAGAAAGGAATCCTGATAGCTCTCTAATTCGGTGTACCAATCATCATGAAAGATAAGACTCACTAATCCAGAGGCAACTGACAATGTAGGAAATCTAGATTGTACAAAGGAAGGTGCCATCATGTACGTCTAACCCTTAAGTCTCATCCTAGTAATCCAATGGATTTTGGCACTTAAGTGACCATACATGGAGCTAATGACCTCTCATACTGACAAAGCCACTAACTATGTTAGGTACCTCGCAGGAAAACTAACATATTCTCAATACCATCTTAGCATATACTAGCACTCAAGCATGGGTGAGGACACATCTTATTAATCCATTTTAATATATCTAAATATGTCTTTAGTTATCACTTATTAAAGAAACTCCACAATAAGCAATCTACTAGTCTCTTACAGACACAAATCTTATTGCAAGCCACCCCTACTACACATCTAGGTAACCTACCCTAGGCTTAGAGATCCTAACAAATCTATCATAGGTCACAACCCTAGTGTGCCCCAAATCTAGTATCCCACACAATCAGGAATGGTCACATAGGTACACAAACAAATAACAAGAATCGTAAGGGTCATCATGGTCAATTTAGGGTAATAGCATGAACAAACACGTCATAGAGTAACATAAATAATAAACATTCCCCCCCGGCCTCTGTATACACCCTAGGTCATCTAATGCCCCCAAAATAACCCACATATACGCAACAGAGAACCATAATGATGCATAGAAATGAAAACGTCCTAAAGGACTGAAAAATAAACTAAATACATGTAAACATTTACAGATAACTCAACTGGAAATATTATTTAATCCAGAATCTAATAAAACCCCTGATTTATTAAATTCAATTAAACAACATTCCTAATTGCTAATCTATAATACCCATATTATAAATCAACTTTAAAACTCATAAAATAAGTTACCTTCAATTATTCACCATAACTTAATTAAAATTAACAGCAAATATTTAAATAACTCATAATTAAAACATATTAATAAATTAAATATTTAAATAAGCATCTATTAATAACCTAAATAAATGTATTTAGTTGATAGTTAAGGGTAAAAGTATAATAGTGTGTCGCACTAAAGGACATCCTAAGAGGGTCCGGCCAGAATGGGTCCGGCCGTAACGGGTCCAGCCGGAATAGGTCCGGCCGGACCCTTGTGGCACTTTTTAGGCGCCAAGTGGTGCCTATGTGGCGCGAGGGGTCCGGCCGGACCCCTTTCGGACGGACCCATTCCGGCCGGAAGGGGGTCCGGCCGGACCCCCAAAAGTATATAAAAGGGCAAAAAAAGCCCGCGCGGGTCATAATCATTTAGCGGGTTGGGGTTTCGGAGAGAGCTACAGAGGTATTCCGGCCAGAAGGGGTAAGTACATTTTTTATTTTTTTATTTTAATGTTTTTCAATGTTTTGTTTCAGTTGTTTTTGTTTATTTAGTATTAAATAATTGTTTTTTAATTAAAAATCCATGTTTAATAGTTTTTTTTGGTTTAATTAATAGAAAATAGTTGTAATTTAAAAGAAATATTTTAATTTAATAGTTATTTTTGTTTATATTTAGTATTTTTTTTTAATCGTAGAAATAAAATAATATGATTTTATATAAAATGAGATAAGTAATTAATATAATCTTTTTTTTTTCAGTTAATTAAATGTGTTAGTTATTTAATTAATTTAAATTTTTTTAGATATGTTTTAATTTAATTTTGTTAGATATAGTTTAATAGGAGTTAGGGTGTAGTTAGATCTCGGATATAATGTGAACCCCAACTATAATATTAATTTTA
>MU228125.1:124378-142486 GCA_018584345.1 Thuja plicata | reverse complement strand
TAGCCCAAAAATAATTGAATAAATGACAAAGCTAGGATTTTATCAAGAATGAGCAATTGAGGATTTTAGCAAATAATTCTAGAAAGGGGCTAATAGTCTAGATGACCATTTTTAGATGATTACAGGTCCCATTGGACCCTTACCTGCTCTATGGTACGATCCCTGAGGGTCACACCCCGCTGCTCCATAATATGTATTGGCTCCAAAGCCAGCTACCCATCCTCAACCTGTAATGCATTCCAATCAAGTACATGCATAATGTCAGGTATATATCTCCTAAAAATTGAAACATGAAAAACATCATAGATGCGTGAAAGGCTAGGTGGAAAAACAAGTCGATAAGCAACTGGTCATATCCTCTCTAGAATCTCAAATGGTCCCACAAAATGAGGTTCCAACTTTGAACCCTTTCCATAACGGATTAGAATCTTCCATGGGCACACTCTCAGGAACACTCTATCTCCAACTACAAACTGCCTATCTACCTTGTGAGCATCTACATACTTCTTCTGTCTATCTTGTGCAGTCAACAAATGCTCACAAATCCTCACTACTTGCTGCTCCATGTCACGAAGCATCTCAGGACCAAGAAGAATACAGTCCTCCAATTTGTCCTAGCTCAAAGGTGTATGGCAAGGATGGCCATACAATGCCTGAAAAGGTGCCATGCCAATGGAACTATGATATCCATTATTATACACAAACTCCACTAGGTACAAGTAGTCCTCCCAGTGAGTCTGTCTGTCCATGACATACAACCTCAACATGTCCTCCAGAACTTGGTTCACCTGCTCCTTCTGTCCATCCGTCTCAGGATGATACGCTGAACTAAAATTTAGCTAAGCACCTGAATCATGCTGCAAAGATGTCCAAAAGGATAAGGTAAAAATAGGATCTTGATCTGATATAATATGAAGAGGAATACCATGAAGTCTCACAATGTCCTACATGAAGACTCAGGCTACAAAAGCTGCTGTGTAAGATGATCTCATAGGTGAGAAATGAGCCAGCTTGGTTAGCCGATCAACAGTCACCATAATAGCATCATGTCTGCGAGGAGTCATACGCAATCCAGCTATGAAATCCATAGAAATAATATCCCACTTCAATGATGGAATGAGATTAGGCTAAAGAAGCCCTGCTGGATGCTGGTGATCCACCTTGACTCTCTGACACTCTAAACATCTAGCCACAAATTCTGTAATCTCCCTCTTCATACCAGCCCAATGATAGAGATGTTGAAGATCTGCATGCATCTTCTTGACACCTAGATGTGCCGAATAGGGTGCACGATGAGCCTCAAATAACACTAATGTACGCAAATCATCCAATGGTGGTACATAGATCCGGCCCATATGACGCAGAAGACCATCTATCTCCAAAACATATCCAGTGAATCTACCCTCTAATGGTCTCCCTAACGCTATTTCAGCTTTCACCTCTTGATACAATGTATCTCTAGGAAGTGACTGGAGAATCCTACTCCTCAAGTCCACACTAAGAGTCAATGCAAGAACAGCCTGTCGCTTGCGACTCAATGCATCTGCAACCACATTTTCCTTGCCCTGAATATACTTTATCTCAAAGTCATATTCACAAAGGAATTTCATCCACCTTCTCTATCTAGCATTCAGATTAGGCTAGGTAAAGATATACTAAAGGCTACGATGATCGCTATGAAGCTCAAACCGGTGTCCCAAAATAAAATGACTCCATCGTACCAAAGCATGGATAACCACAACTAGCTCTAGATCGTGAGTAGGGTAGTTAAGCTCATGATCCTTGAACTTTTGAGACTGATAGGAAATCATTCGCCCATCTTGCATGAGAACTGCTCCAATATCCTCTAATGATGCGTCAGTGCATATAACAAAATCTCCCACTGGATCAGGCACAACTAGGATAGGTGCACTGGTCAAACACACCTTGAGACTCTGAAAAGCCTCCTCGAACTTCTTTGTCCATACAAACTTCTTCCCTTTCTGCTAAACAGAAGTAATAGGATGTGCCACCCTAGAGAAGTTCTTCACGAACCTGTGGTAGTAACCCACAAGACCCATGAAACTGCGTACCTCAGACACATTAGTGGGTGCTAGCCACTCCACAATAGCCTGAATCTTCGAAAGATCTATTGAGATACCTTCTCCAGAAATGACATGACCAAGATACTGAACCTCAGTCTAGAAGAAATCACACTTAGCCGGATTGGCATAAAGTTGATTTAATTTTTAACAATAGAATTACATAGAAACCCAAATATTTTAATTTTCTCTATAGTTAGGACTATAGGAAGACTTTATTTTTTGATTTCTAGGAGATTTATAGGAGATCTACTCGTGAAATTTTGACAACATAACTGTAATATGCTGAGAAATACATAATCATGAAAATGATAGATCTAGGCCACTAGTAAATACCCAAAAATATAGAAACAATGACAAACCATAAATTTAATTTTTCCTCTATAGTTTAAACCATACCAAAGATTAATTTTTCATTTTCTATGAGATCTAGAGGGAATTTCTTCCCAAAATTTTGATAGCATAGCCCTATGATGCTAATAATATAGAAAATGAAAGAAATTTAGATCTAGGATTTCTATAAACACCCGAAAATGTATAAACAATGATTAAGCTATTTAAAAGCTAAAACATTCAACATGCACTAATCCATCAACTAAAACCTCAGATCTACAAAATTGAAACCATACATGACAAATGAAACCTACCTTGATTCCAATGCAAGAAATAAAAGAATGTAGCTTGAAAGATGGAAGAAAATCTAAAAAAACTTCAAGCATAATTCAACCACAGATCTAACAACTATGAAGATCCGAGCACACACACAAGCAAGAAAATCTTGAAATCCTCAAAGTAACAAGGATCCACAACAGTCCACAATCCTTAAAAACCCCAAAATCAGCAAGAGTTCTCCAAATCTCAAAAACCTGTTATGTGAGAATGAATGACCAATTTCCCCTAAAGAGATTCAAATTCCCCTAAATATGCAAAGGTTGATGACAAATCCCAAGTCAATCCCTAAAAAGACTCAACTTGAAAATTGAAAGTAAATCCAAATTAAATAAATAAAATATGCTTTATTGCCACAACTCAACTTTGACTCCTAATTACAAGTTGAGATATTTGAATTTGAAATACTTTTTCAACACATTCATGAACATGTAATTAATAAAATATTTAATTAAATAGATTAAATATTTATGTCACAATAATATATGCAACCAAATATTTAATTATTTAATTAATCATATAAGCACATTTATTATAGTTTTCAATTAAATATTTAATTAAATCAAAATATTCAAATATTTCAATTTAATTAATTATTTAAAATAAACTTAGGATATAATTAAATAATTAATTCAACTATAATCCATTAAATCACAGAATATGGAAAATCACTCAATAATCCAAAAATCACCTGAAAGCATAATCAAGCAAAACACACACACATAGTCAGGAGAGAGGGTATTCAAATTCTATCAACCTAGACAAATCTAGATAGGGTAGTCATACTGAAACTCATCCAAAATTAGGGTGATTAGGCTTAGGCTAGGGTTTTGGATTTGTATGTTACCTCCCCTCTTTACCATTGAGATGAATATTTATGGGCACGCTCACTCCTGCCAATTCAGGAAAGATGATGCCATGTACCTGCAATCCTATCATCAAAGAACACACATGTACATACATAATATAATATCGCAACCAATGATAGGGATCGATCGAACGTGTGGATCTCACCGAAGCAAGTAACTACGTCTCCATCCTCTACCACAACAACATGCAAACAGATACATAAACATGATAACCATACACATGCAAGTATGAGGTAAGTACAACATAATAAAAAAATAAATCATCACATCATGATAATATCCATAACATCATAAACAATAATCACCATCAATAGAAAGAATAATAGCTCTCATGAAAGTAGCCTAAAATAATTTGACCAATCAACTAAAACCAATGCCTAAAAGAGTACGACATCACAAACCAAAAAGAAAAACATGAGTGGGTATTACAGATATCCTTGGAACCTATTGTATCTTTAACCCTTGTTCATCCTAAACTCATTGAATGGAACCTGAACAAACCTTTAAACCCGATCAACTTACCCAATGACTACACCTTGTTTTGTTAAATAAATGTCATTGAACCCCTCACCTCTTCCACTAGTCTAATGAGAATAATTATGATAGAGGGGTACATCAAGTTTCTCACCCTTAAAAAGAAAAATAAAAAGAAAAATGGGTCTGACGGTGAAAACCACTTTGTGGCAGTGTCAGAACCCAAAATAGTAAAACAAATGGTGTATCCAATGGTGAAAACCTCTCCAAGGCACCAGAGGATGGGAAACTTGATCTCCTACCTAATCATTTTAAAGAGAGGTCTTTAGTATTGATAGAACCTACATAACCAGTCAATCTAGGAACAATAGAAGTACCTTAGTTGATATATCTGGCATAATCTCTATCTGAAGAAGAAAAAAAGGAATTCACTCAATTCTTCATGAGAAAGAAGATCAACTTTGCTTGGTCCTATTCATACATGCTAGGGCTAGACATAGATTTGATCATGCATCACCTATGAATTGATCCAGGGGTCAAGCTAGCCAAACAAAAGGTTAAAAGATGCACCCCATGTGGCACTATTAGTCAAAGCTAAGTTGGAGAAATTTCTAAAAGATGAATTCATCCATGCTATAGCATATGCCAAATAAATCTCCAACATTATGCATGTTTTTAAGAGTGACAAATCAGTCTAGGTTTTTATAGATTTCAAGGATTTGGAAAAATATTGTCCTAAAGATGACTTCCCATTACCAAACATTGACATGATTGTAGACCTTACAAATGGTTATGAGATGCATTCCCTGGTGGATGGATTTTCAGGATACAACCAAAAAGTTATAGCTCCTAAAGATCAGGAGAAGACCGCTTTCACATGTGCTTGGGGAACTTTCTATTGGAATGTCATGTCTTTCAGTCTCAAGAATGTTGGGGAAACATATCAAAGGCCATGAACACCATATTCCATGACATGATTTAAAAAACTATGTAATACTAAATGGATGACACCTTGGCAAAGTCAACAAACTGAATTACTCACCTGGATGATCTAGCAAAGATTCTTGACCAGATGGAACAATTCAAGCTTAGGATAAATACCAAAAAGTGTGCATTTAGGGTGACCTCTGGTAAGATTCTAGGGTATATTTTCTTAGCTAAAGGGATTGAGGTTAATCCTGAGAAAGTAGAAGAAATCATGGAAATGCAACCACCTCAAAATATTAGTCAAGTGAGGACTCTACAAGGAAAGCTCTAGTCCAACAAACAATTTATCTCACAACTCATGGACAAAGATCAACCTCTCATGAAGACATTACATAAAGGAGTGACATTTAAATGGGATGAAGGATGCAAGAAAAATTTCCAACAAATAAAAGAATATTTAAAAAATATGCCTGTGTTAATTTCTCCTATACCAGGAAAGCATATTCTTCTGTATATTTCAGCAACAAAAACATCACTGGGAGCCATGTTAGCACAACGTGATGAGATACGAAGGGAAAGGGAAATATAAGACATAAGAAGAATAATGTTTTCATATGAGAATAACTACACAATCATTGAAAAGGCTCTTCTAGTTGTGGTATTTTCTTCTCAAAATCTTAGACACTGCATGCTGGCACATTCCGTCAAACTAATTGCTAAGATTGATCCTTTGAAATACTTATTGAACAAAGATACTCTCACTAGATGATTGGCTAAATGGGTAATGATACTCAGTAAGTTTGACATTGAATATGTGGATATAAAATCCATCAAAGGAAAAGTTATTGTCGATAATTCCGCAGATTCTCCTCTTCAAGATAATCAAACTCTGCTCATAGAATTTCCTGATGGATCTATCCTACATCTCATGGAGCATGCATGGAATATGTTCTTTGATAGATCATTAACACAATAAGGGTCTAGTGCTGGAGTAATCTTAATTACACCACAATGTTACAAGATTCCAAAAGCATATAAGATAATGTTCTTGTGCACAAATAACATAGTTGAGTATGAAGCTTCGGCTAATGGATTGAAGATGGCCATTGAGTGGAAAATTATAGAACTACATATCTACAGTGACTCTCAGCTAGTGGTCAACCAAGCCAATGAACAATACCAACCAAAAGATGAAACACTCATGCCATATAAAATTATGGTGGATGACCTCAAGAAGTACTTTGTGTTTATCATATTTCAACAAGTTCCAAGAGCATCAAACAAAGTCGTTGACACTATGGCTACTCTAGCCTCAATTCTATAATTAGAGGAACATTAATTTTTCTATGAATTCCTAGTGGAAGATCTCCCCTTTCCCACATATGACTCTCCTAAATCCCAAATTATGTGTTTGATCATGGACACTGAACCCTTTAGATATAGCCAAATCTACTCTTACCCTTGTGACCAAATTATCCTCATAAGAAATGCCCCACGTTACTTAATCATGGCTAATGAATTGTATAGAAGAGGTCTTGATGGTACTCTCCTTAGGTGTATATAACACAACAAGTCTGAATATGCACTAAAGGAAGTCTACAAAGGTATCTTTGGGTCTCACTCAAATCATCTTTCATTAGCTAAGAAACTCCCGCGGGTAGGGTATTACTGGCCCTCCATGGAAAAAGATGTTCAATTTGCCAAAACTTGTAAAAAATGTCAAACTCATGGTAATTTGGTTCCTGCTCCCGTGTGTGAGATGTTACCTTTTATCACCCACTAGGCATTCCAGCAATGTTCCTTTGATCTAATAGGGAGAATATATCCCACCTCATCCAGTGGACATAAGTTCATTATCACTACAACTGAATACTTTACAAAGTAGGTGGAAGCAGTTCCTCTCATTAAGGAAACTGAAAAACAGGTATCTATGTTCATCCTAGACTATACCATCTGCAGATATGGGATACCCTCCTCTATCATCACTAACAATGGAGGACAATTTAAAAAAAAAAATATGGATGAATTATGTGATAAATTCAATATTACTCAACATTGTTCTTCTATTTACTATCCTCAAGGGAACGGAAAGGCTGAGGCCTCTAATAAGATTATATTGAAATTCCTGCACAAAATAGTAAGTAAATCAGGAAAGGATTGGCATCTTCAACTCAATCCCACCTTATGGGCTTATAGAAATAGTATTCGCACACCCATAGGGGCAATGCCATTTTCCTTGGTATATGTTGCAGAAGTTGTACTACCCATTAAAGTAGAGATACCCTTGCTCTGAGGTTCCTTGCATGGACTCATAACTGATGAAGAATCTCAGATTTCCTGAATCTAGCAACTTGAATTACTTGATGAAAGAAGAAGATAATTATTCAACCACCTAAGGGTCTATTAGAAAAGAATGTCTAGAGGTTACAATAAGAAAGTAAGACATCAAGAATTCTAGGTTGGATGCCTTGTACTCAAAGAAAATCCAAAGAATCAACAACATCGTGAGAAAAAGGGAAATTTTTAACCCAACTGACTAGGTCCCTTTGTGATCACTACAACATTTGGCTCTAGGGCCTATCAACTCTAGAAGGGGAAAATTTTACTAACCCCATCAATGCACTCCACCTAAAGAAGTTCTATAGCTAGATAATCTAAGTAGTACCTATATAGAGAAAGTGATCTTGAAAAATATCAAAAAACAACAAAAAGCAGAAAAGCCAAAAACATTGGGAAAAAGTCCTGAAAAAATGATCATCCTAGTGAAAACCTGGCAAATATGCACCTTGATGGATCAACAAAAAAAAGTAAAAAAGAGAAAAATACAAAAAAAGTAAAAAAGAAAAAAAGCAAAAAAACAAAAAAATTGAAAAGAGAAAAAGTGCATTGGTGAAAACCTAGAAACAGGTGCCTTGGTAGAAAAAATAACAATTCTGCCAAGTGGTGTTCAAACCTGGCAACATGTGCCACTTGTAATCAGTGCTCCATCTATCAACATGTCGCTTGTCTATTTTTACCTTGTGCAAGTAGTGAAGTTGGCATCTTAAGTTTGGAGACGATCGACCTCTTTAATATTTGGGTCATCTCTTGGTTCTCGGGTCAGCATACCTTGTGAGTTGTCTTGATAATCACCATTAGCTATCTTTGTCTTCTAGTCACTGAAAAAATTTCCACTGACATCATTGGTGTTTTTCAACAACTTAATCAATCAGTAATTCTTAACTCTACCAATTTGGACACATCTATTTTTTTCAACACACCTTGGATAAAATGCTAAAAAAATAGTTCATCACAAGCACAACAGTGTTTCTCAACACTCATGAAGACACCTTACTTAGACTGGATGTTTGCTAAAATATTTTATGGAATGTTTTTTGTTATCAATGATTTTCATGGTATTTTCTTTGATTTCTTCCTATTGGTGTGGTCCCAATGATCCTTAGCATTAACAAAGTAGGGTGTATGTGGTAAGAGATTCCATACTAAGGTGGATAAGCCTCACATACCTCATTCCTAGTTCCTTTCACACTAAGGTGAGGTTGTAACTATCTCCTTGCTTGTTAATCTACATGTTTACATAAGGATTCACTCATCATTATCTTAGCTTTGAATGCCTTGGTACTAGTGTATCCTTGCAATATCAACTGGAGAGAATGTTCAGGTCATCCTGGTTCTTATACATAGATGCTTCCACTATGTCCCATATTTTATCTGATGAAAGTCATACTCATATTCTTATGGTCACAATGCCACCAGTAAGGGTTGTATTGGCTTTGATGTCCCAACCGCCTGATGATGAAAATAAGGACTACCAGAATCAATGACTTGACTACTCATGTTGTGTAGGGTGCACTTCATTCCTCGGATTGCATTCTAGCATTATAACAAAGCACACACAAAGAGGAGGAAGAGGGGAGCTATCTCTCCGATCATCGAATCCTTTGCCAAAGTGATCAACTACATTTTACCTCCTTAAGGTTATCTATCTGCAAAACAAATAGTCAATAGAAGTAGAGCACAACATTACCCATCACAGAGAACAAAAGATCAGGGTACAATCACGTCACATATGATTCTACTACACGTTATGTTATGCACCAAGAACTACTCAAAGAAAAGATATACAATGATAATATACTCAGAATTCAATAATACCAAGTAAAAGCATAAGACAATAAATAGAGCACAAGGACGGTCATATATATATATATATATAGTCTCAGTGTATACAAAAAGGGGTGCTCCAACAATCTTGAGCAAAAATGTGCATCCTCGATGAAGATAAATCATATACAATCACATGGGTCTCAAAAATTAGAAAAGGATAAGACAATAAGGGGATAATTAGGTCTCTCTTCCTCCCTCAGGATTATCTCAGTGGGGAGGAAGAGAATTATCTCTTCTCGATGGTAGGCCTTCTCCCTCAGGTCTTGAAAAGTATTGAGAATATGGTAGCACCTATTGTGCTATGGGAACTATAACACTATACGCTACCACATAGTAGGCTTCCCTACTAGTCTGATGCATGATCTTACTCTGAAGATTGGCATACTTACCTATGAATCCCTAGGTCCTCTCATCATTCTCGGTAATGGCATGATCTTGGTATGCTATTTGTGCCTAAGATACTTCTAGCTATGTCTATAATGCTCTGACTTTCCCTCTCAGTGTGCAGATTGTATCCTGCGGAGTCTGATCTCTCTATACTCCCTCCTCCTTCTCAACATGTGTAGCTTTGCATTGAAAAAACTATCAAACTGCCTCATCAAGATTGAGATCTAGCTGTTCATCTCTCATCTCCTCATCGATGGCATATGTAGAAATTATCTCGATGCCAACTGAACCAAGGGTGCCCCCTCTCTGCGATGTTGCTCCTAACCAAATATAGGTGCCCCATTGGAACTAGCAATCATGGTACAACCTACTCTAGATGGAATTGGACCCCTTTGTGGTACTCTCTCTAGACCCTTGTGTCTACTTTCCCTTAGAGCTACATCTTTCTCATTAATCCAAAGTGATCTCTCTGCCAGACCCATGAATCTAAGGAAGGGATGCCGTGCAAAATGATCCATGTACTGGGGTGTAACCCCTGCATCTATAATATCCTCCTAGTAATTTCAGGATGGCCTATGTAACCCTATAAAATCATGTACACAAAGAGCTAGAGATAGTCTCAGATTCCACCCTCAGTGCTCCTCATTGATGAAATGAGCATAAATGGTGCACTCCTATGGTATGCTCTATGGACGGACATACTGGCACCGCAGTACTTGACCAATTCAACAAAACACTCAACAATGGATGAATTCCTCCCCAAGAAAGGATGGGTAATAAATAAATATCTCCTCTGACCCCTCCATTCAGTCTAGGCCTCTGACCCTATATAGGGCCTCCAAACAACCAAGTTGAGATATTCTAATCGATGTCTCTAGTAATCAGTCCTTCCCAAGTGGGGCTGTGTCAGGAAACCTGCATATCTATACACGTAGGTTTGTCCACTCTATTGTGGATCCTTGGTCACTTTCCTACATATCAAGAGATGCTCCCAAGCCCATATCTACAATATCAGTATTCTTGCAGCCATACATTGGTCATCCTTGTATGTTACCTTGTGCATCTCATGATACATGTGCACCAGAATACACTGGCCCCAAACCAAGTGCTCTGGCTGGGTCATGAGTCTCTCCAAAACCCTTCCCCATACATAAAGGAAACCCTGCTAGCTCCTATCTAGCATCAAGAAGAAACCTATGAATCTTGCTATAATGCAAGGAAGAGGATGGTCGGTACCATACTAACCCACCATGTCATCCCAATATATGGATTGGTCCAAGATAGTGTGATCATGGAACACCCGCATAAGTGCATGTGTACCCAAATATGGTACTCCATCATACTCAACCTACTCTCTTGAAAATGGAATCCAAAAAATTGTGTAGACATCCTCAGGAGTGATGGTCATCTCTTTGGTTAGCAGGTGAAAAGTGTTATTCTCACTATAGAACCTCTGCACCAATGTTGTGAACAACCCATGGTTCACCCAGATGTCAGGAATCTGGGTCAACCATCCAAAGCCACAATCTCTCAAGTGACCTCTCTAATCATCTGACAAGTTCCTCACTAGCTGCATGGTGGTAGGATATGTAGACCGAAACTGAATATCTAGAAACTACGCATGCAAGAAGAAAAACAATGAAAACACATCAATAATTGAGTAAAGACAAGCTACATTCAACATATGACAGTCAAAAAAGCTGAAAAATAGGCTAAGATATCAGAAAAACACATAATTGACAAAGGACCTATTCAAAAATGTACCACTACCTCCCAAATGACAAAGTACAACAAAAGACTCATTGGCATTAAGGTTCATACGAGCCAGGATTTGGTACCGTATGACAATTCAGGCTGAAACAACAAAACTAATGAGGTCATGTGACAAAATGGGTTTCTATGAATTTGGTCATGTGATAGGTGGGTGATTATCATGTGAAAATACTAATAAGGTGAAATTAAAAATGAAGTTCTAGTAGTTTTTTGTACGAGCCCTCTCACCAGCTCATACAACAAACTGGGACTCTATGACCTAAAACATTGAAAAACTTGCAAAAATCCATGAAAAACTAAAAAAATCAATGCAAAGGTGAAGTGAATTAGTTACTTACTAGAGCTGGGTATTCCTACGGCCATCCATACCTCTACATGCACTTGAATTGATGATCTTCTATTGGTACCACTATTTTCACTTAGAGAAGGCTTCTCAACTTTCAAACTTTGATGGTGAAAATGATTTGAAAATGACCCCTCCGGGCCTTACATAGGTTTTTACCTAATTTTTGAAAGTACTCCACTAGACGTAAAAATTGCACCCTTGGCTAATTAGACGACTCTGAATCCATTTTGGGGGCTAGAATCAAAATTTGACAACATTTTTCTATTCCAAAATGCAGATTAACCTATTTTTTCAAATGCAGTTGATCGCTGACGCTTTCCTCACAGGACTTCGCTTTGAGATTAATCCTAATTGATCCTATTAAGCACTTACCACTTCAATCTAAAAATTCAACCTTAGTCAACTCTTGGTCATACTTGGTCAACTGGACCTCAAAGCAAGCTCGTACCTCATTTCCTCAATGCTTTTTTGATCTATCGAGCTTGTGGCTATCCCCTTCTTTCAATTTTGCTCTCGAGGGGGCAATACTATTATAACAACAATTTGATTCAAATCAACAAGTTCACTCTCTAGGGGCATCAGGCCTTAACATAAATCAAGATCAATCAAGTGAATTTCATCACTACACATAAATTAATTTGAATATTTAGGGGCATATCAGGTTCATCACATCATATCAATCTGATAACCTCTCTCAATCAGGTAATTGACTTCATCAGAACCCATATCAAGTCAATTATCCTAAGCAATCAATCTAATGGAAATCAGTCTCATCGCACCATATTAGGTTGATTCATCATTCAAACCAATCCAAAATAGGGAAATATCCTTGGAGGATGGACATTCAGTTTCATCGCTTAACATCAAGATGAATGCTCGAACTCATCTATCAGTCTTTTCTCAATCAAGCCTGGAGCTGATATTTCCTAGGTCTATTATTCTTCGCTCAATCAAGCCCAGAGCTGATATTTATGGATATCCTTATCAGTCCTCTCTCAATCAAGTCTGAATCTGATATCTTCAAATTTCAATCGATCTTTGTTCAATCAAGTTCATAATCGGTCCTGATCGGTGGGATATTTTCATCGCTTCATATCAAGCTATTTCCTGATCCAATCAAACATCATATGTTCTTTGAATAAACATGCTACTCGGACATAGATTCAAAGAGGGGAAATGTAATCACCTAAAATTGGTCTAGCAAACGTATAGCCCCTATTTTGGATTAATTGGTCTTAATAAATCTTAAGTTAAAGACATTTATAAGCTAGACCCTAAAACTTAATTATGAGAGAACTTAATCAAATTTTCTTACATAATTTTAATCCTATTTTGTTAAATCAAATCATCAAGCCTAAAATACCTGAATTTCGTAAAACATTTGGATAAATCAAAAATTTCTTAAGTCCCTTTTAAATCAAATGAATCCATTCATACATGTGTGAGCACATTGAAAATCAAATAAAACAAATAAAAAGGGAAAATAACAATTTTGTCTTCTTCTCCACAATATTGACCAACCAAATCACTTGGATCAAGCTCACATGGATTGAGGAAATTTGCATCTCCACCATTGCTCATTTCCTTTTGCCCCTTAATCTCAATTGTTCACCTCTTGGAATTTTCTATAAAAGGGATAGCTCCCTTTGCTCATGGATAGACATAATAGACATGCTAGAGATAACAAGAATATTTGGAGAGTATTGTTATAATGTTATTTTCATCCTAGGGTTTTATTGTGCACTCCTAGCTCTTTCTCTCATAGTAGTTTCTTTGCATATTTTCTTAGCTTAATGTCATCTTAGTTTCCTTTCATAGATTAATGGTAGATGCATTTCTCATTTCATTGATAGTTTACACTTGCATTTTAGCTTTATTCTTCATGGTTGCTATGCATTTAGTTTGATAGTTCATGCATTTCATTTTCAAAATTCTTAAGAGTAAAGTATGCAAGTACATGCATCTTTCTCATCCTTGCATTTGAATTATCTATTTTGGGGTAGTCAAGTCACTAATTCTCCATGTCTAATATGACGGGCAATCATGAGAATCACACTCACTTCAAATAGGAAGAAATAACCCAATATCAAGGGTGTTTATGCAATATCTTGATTATTACTTTGATGTTAACCCTTTTGATGTAATGGTTTATTGAAGTGTTTGGTTGTAGATTTAATCACACATTTTATCGCACACATAAATCTTAGTGCACATCCTTATGGATCAGTTGCAAATAGTACACAAGTACAGCCTATAGGATCACCATGGCTACATTCAACACCTTGAAGGGTAGGTTTCCATTAGCACCATAGGAAACATTATTCACAGGGGCAATAGAGTAGTCATGGTTCTGGTAATCCAACTAGAGAGCATAGTTGGTACTCTAGTAGGCAGATTCCATGTAGTTAGCCATCTCAAAGGATTTATTCGAGTACAAGTAGAGGGAGTTATTAGCAGTTCAGTGCTCCTTCATCAGGGCACAGTTATAGTTTAGGAACATGTTTCAATTATGTGAAATTTGGGCATAAGGAAGCGATGTGTCCTTAGAAGTCATTTGTAGGACCTGTTGGTACCCTAAATTTTGAGAATTTAGAAGTCCCAATCCATTATCATGAAATAAATTTTCTCCGTACTAAAGTAAAATCAAACGAAGGAAGCTTTATGACACAAATAAATAGAACTAACTAATCGAAGCCTTTGGGAAATGCTGGAATTTTGATCTGCTACAAAGATGATACTGACAGAGGATGAATATGGTTGAATTTTTAATATCTAAAAACTCCCTAGTTCGGGAATCAAAGTTCCTATCTCCAGTAGAAATATTATATTTTCACGAGGTGTTTTGGATTTTTGGCCAAATCCAAATCTGAAATTTAGGTAGTTATTTTTTAGTTAGTTTATTGTTTTTTCAAAATAATTTTTAATAAGGGTTATGTATTTTCACCCTAAAGCGGTGTGAAAGCCACTCAAACACAAATATATACATAATGTAAAGAGACAAGAATACAATATATATTTTTAATAGGATAGAATTTGATCACAACTACAACAT
This sequence comes from Thuja plicata, assembly GCA_018584345.1. Lineage (NCBI taxonomy): Eukaryota > Viridiplantae > Streptophyta > Pinopsida > Cupressales > Cupressaceae > Thuja > Thuja plicata. Next base: position 127,741 of record MU228125.1, on the reverse strand, counting down.
GGACTCTGATGTACTATTTTTTCAACGATAATAAAGATAAGTACTCTTATTTTTACTTGTGGTTATAAGTTATATATTTTCAATTAGTCTTTCAGATATTCTATTTTATAGACTGTTTCATTGTGTTAAATTCCATGAGTATCATAATTCAAAATTAATATATAGTTTAAATATCAATTGAAATATCTATGTATCTTCTGTTATTTTTATCGGTTTCTTAATTTGAGTTAAATTTGATAAGATTAGCTATATAGATTGATTTGAATTATAAGTCAAGTGAAAGCCTATGAAGTGATAGTCCCACTTTATTAAAAGCAAGTTTTTAAAATTGTCTCCGATTGTACGTAGGATTGAGAATTTTTTGACTCTATAGCCCAAGTATTTAGAAGACACTGATCTAATCATTATTTGGACATTGTCATTTGGTTCATACTTTGTAGTTTGTAGATTATTTAATTATTATTTCAAAGCATTACTTTTTAGTCCTTAGTATAATCCATTTTAGTCAAGATTTATAAAGTAGAGATTATAAGGAGATTTTTTTCTTTCCTCCAAGGATCATTCACCACATTTGGAAGAACTTTGTTTTGTGTATGCAGTGGTGTGACATATAAAATTTGATAGTTCAAAGTGAAATCAAGCCTACCAACCTTGGCTTGATTAAGCCAAAATTGCAGAGGTATCAAGTGGTGCATCACCATTATACCTGTCAGTTGGCCAAAAGTGATCCATCATTTTTGGGCACCAAAAAATTGGCGACTCTGCTAGGGAGAGTTGCTCACAATAAGTATTGTGAAGTTATGCAGAGTTTCAAATTTTGCAGATCAGACAACAGTTATACTAGTTTTGTTTGAAAGTACACTCTAATGGAAGGAAGAATCCAGAATACCAACAAATCAAAATTTTTCTTGAAAGAGGTGGTGACTCTATTCGATAAAACTTTTCAGTCAGTGAATCTACTAAGCGAGAAGACTCAGAAAGAGATGATATTTTTCTTCTTTGAAAAGGGAGACACTTTTGTTTTAGGATGTTTCAACCATTTCAAAGAAGACCATTTATTCTAGATGGCATCAGGCCATTGGATCATAGGAGATTTCAGTGCATCCCAAATAAGTTATTGATGGGGAAGTCACCTTTCTCTCCTAGCCTCCTACTCTCTTTTAGGAATCTTACCTTGGACCCTATTCACTTCAGGATCCTCTAGACTCACACTTGAGTCTCTTAGGGTTACTCTCAGACCCTAACTAGCAGGATTTTCTACACTCCCTCTCCCCTAGGTTTCCTACCCACCAAAAATTTCCACACTTCACCTTATCTTTCTCTTCATGATTGAATATAGTCAGTAATGCACCTTCTCCTTCTATCTCTCTCTCCTACAAGTTCTCTAGCTAGACCATTTGGCTCACCTAGGACTTGTCTATAATTCTGACTAGCCTCTTCTCAATCCAAAACACAAAAATAGAATAAAAATACATGAGGGATGCTTCTTGACGGTCACACTCCATAGGATGGATTATAAGAGTCAACAAGCATCTATGAGACCTGACTGAATTAGAAATCCTACTCTACAGAAGTCTGCACACAATAAAAATCTACACAGAACACACCGAAAAACTTTTCTTATTGAAAATCAAAAAGTTACAATACACACACACAAAAAACTTCTTCTGCTAGCCTTCACAATTCCAGTTCTTCAACCGCCTTCTACAAGTTTTCTTCCTTGATTATATATTCAGCCTCTTCTTGATTTGTAACCATTTTTAGGTTACCTAGCCGCCTGAGGATTCTAACTACCTCGGCTCTTCATATTCCTCCTACAACTGTCATCATTCTCATCATCAGCATGGTTGTCGATGTGGACAACATTCTCCTCCGTGTCACTGAATCTTCCACTTCCCTCGGTGATATTGACCAGTCAACCTATTTTCTTCCTCTGTCCGTGGCATCGTAACTATTTTCTCAGCTCGTGTCCTGATCATACATTTTCCTTACTCTGAAAGTTTAATCGCATAGTCGTGAGTCTTAAAAATCATGCATGCCTTAACCCTGCGACCTTGCGATAGTCTTTTGTCGCACTCTCGCAACACTTCAAGATGACCTGAAATTTACCCTGCAACTTTGCGATGCATTGTTGTCGCATACCCACAACACTCATCAACTAAATACCCGTTCTTTCATGACCTTGCGATGCCTTGTTATCGCGTGCTCGCAACACTTCTAAACGAGCTGACGATTACCCTGTGATTACACGATACATTATTGTTGCACTCTCGCACCTCTTATAGATGAGCTGCCGATTCATCTGCGACCCTGCGATGCATTGTAGTCGCGCACTCGCAACATTTCTAGACGAGCTACCTTTTTTTCTACGACCTTGCGATACATTGCAGTCGCGCTCTTGCACACTCAGAAAACTAACTGTCTGTTCTCCGACGACTATGTGATACATGGTCATCGCCCTGTTGCACCACTTTTTACTAACCGCCACTCACCTTGCCGACTGCGCGATGTACTATCATCGCATTGTCGTACCATTTCGAAACTGACTGCCGATAAACCGCCGACTGTGTGATAAGTCATTGTCGCATAATCACAGACTGTTTTCCTTAGCCGCCGATTACCTTGCGACTGTGCGATGAGCCCTCATCACGTCCTCGCAACACTCAAACACTGACTGCTGGTTACCTTGCGACTCTGCGATGCTTTCTTGTTGCGCTCCCATAATGCTTATAAACTAACTGTCTGCTATCCTGCAATTACGCGATGCATTGGTTGTCGCTCACTCGCACTGCTTATAAACTTAACCACCCTCATGCTAGGAGTTACGAGCTGTTAGGGTTTAAGAAGATAGTTGACCGCTAACTATGATCTACTCCCAGACCACCATTGCTAAATAGCTAGGGCTTCGGAGCTAAAACCCTAGGGTGCTTTGCACCATACTCCCCCCTCTGCGAAGGAAGAATTTAGTTTGAATTAGTCGGCAACAATGCCAAACTAATTCCTTGTTTTCTGCAGTCTTCTTCGTCCATCCATGTCACTTCTGCTTCTGATAACCCTAACCATTTGACAAGGTATTCTTTGTATACCCTTCGTCGAGTTGTCTTCTGAACTCATGAATCCAGGATTTTCTCTGCTTGCAACTTGGACTTAGTTTTCACCCGTATATCTTGAACATCTTTTCCTACTTCCATCTTTTTAGTACTCTCAGGTATTATTGGTCCTCTGTATGGAATAAGATCCTGCACATTAAAACCAGGTGACATTTCCAAATTGTTAGGTAAATCAATTTTATAGGCATTCTGCCCATATTTCTCCAATATCTTGCAGGGACCTATTCTCCTCATTTGCAGCTTAGTAGGAATC
>MU228125.1:15780-120756 GCA_018584345.1 Thuja plicata | reverse complement strand
ATCTCTTCTTGAATGTTTGCTCTCAAACCACCCATATACCAAGCAACTTTTACTGCTTCTTCTTCTTGCACTCTTGATCTCAAACATAGTTTATGAAATTCTTCAGTATATGCAGCCACATCCAAATATTTCTGTCTCAAACTCTGCCTCTTTCTATGAAGATAAATCTCATAGTCTTCAGGAAGATAATTCTCCTTATTTTTCGACACCATAGCCTGCCAATTTGTAATAGGCTTTTTACCTTCTCTTTCTCTTTCTTCTTGGATGAATTTCCACCAAGTTAAGGCTGTTCCTCTCAATCTAGACTTAGCAACTTTCACTTTCTTTGCTTCAGTCACTCCTTCACAATCAAAATGATTCTTTATTCCTTCAATCCATTCCATTACCAGTTCAGAATCCATTTTTCTAGCAAGTACTGGTACTCCTTCCAATGCCTTTCCACCTAGTGGCTTGATAGCCTTGAAGAATGGTTCTTCTGGCATAAGAGGGTCTGGTTCTGGTATAACATCCTCCTCTGCAATAGATTTTCCTTTACTGGAACTCTCTGCTTCTCCAGTTACTTTATCAGCAATATCCTCTAGTTGTCTTCTCATTAACTCTAGAGTTTCCTCAAGGAGTCTATTTCTCTCCTTCTACTCATTCACCTCTTTAGCCAGCTCTACATTTGTCACCATGGCTGATTCTCCTACTGATTCCTCAGTACTTTGAAACATCTACAAATTTAAAACCCAAATCTTTAACTTGGCTCTAATACCAATCTGATGGGGAAGTCACCTTTCTCTCCTAGACTCCTACTCTCTTTTAGGAATCTTACCTTGGACCCTATTCACTTCAGGATCCTCTAGACTCACACTTGAGTCTCTTAGGGTTACTCTCAGACCCTAACCAGAAGGATTTTCTACACTCCCTCTCTCTTAGGTTTCCTACCCACCGAAAAGTTCCACACTTCACCTTATCTTTCTCTTCATGACTAAATACAGTCAATCATGCACCTTCTCCTTCTATCTCTCTCTCTCCTACAAGTTCTCTAGCCAGACCATTTGGCTCGCCTAGGACTTGTCTACAATTCTGACTAGCCTCTTCTCAATCCCAAGCACAAAAACAGAATAAAAATACATGAGGGATGCTTCTTGACAGTCACACTCCATACGATGGATTATAAGAGTCAAAAGGCATCTATGAGACCTGACTAAATTCAAAATCCTACTCTACAAAAGTCTGCACACAATACAAATCTACATAGAACACACCGAAAAACTCTTCTTATTGAAAATCAAAAAGTTACAATCCACACACACAGAAAACTTCTTCTGCTAGCCTTCACAATTCTAGTTCTTCAACCACCTTCTACAAGTTTTCTTCCTCGATTATATATTCGGCCTCTTCTTGATTTGTAACCATTTTTAGGTTACCTAGCCGCCTGAGGATTCTAACTACCTCGGCTCTTCGTATTCCTCCTGCAACTGTCATCATTCTCATCATCAGCATGGTTGCTGACATGGACAACATTCTCCTCCGTGTCACTGAGTCTTCCACTTCCCTTGGCGATATTGACCAGTCAACCTGTTTTCTTCCTCTGTCCGTGGCATCGTAACTCTTTTCTCAGCTCGTGTCCCGATCATACATTTTCCTTACTCTGAAAGTTTATTCGCATAGTCGTGAGTCTTAAAAACCATGCATGCCTTAACCCTGTGACCTTGCGATAGTCTGTTGTCACGCTCTCGCAACACTTCAAGATGAGCTGACATTTACCCTATGACTCTACCATGCATTGTTGTCGCATACCCGCAACACTCATCAACTAACTGCCTGTTCTTCTGCGACCTTGCGATGCCTTTTTATCGCGCGCTCACAACACTTCTAAATGAGCTGACGATTACCCTGTGAGTACACGATACATTGTTGTCGCACTCTCGCTCCTCTTATAGATGAGCTGCCAATTCATCTGCGACCCTGCGATGCATTGTAGTCGCGTGCTCGCAACATTTCTAGATGAGCTACCTTTTGTTCTGTGACCTTGCGATACATTGCATTCGCGCTCTCGCACACTTAGAAAACTAACTGTCTGTTCTCTGGAAACTATGCGATACATGGTCATTGCCCTGTCACACTGCTTTTTACTAACCACCACTCACCTTTCCGACTGTGCGATGCACTATCATCGCGTTGTCGCACCGTTTTGAAACTGACCGCCGATAAACTGCTGACTGTGCGATAAGTCATTGTCACTTAATCGCAGACTATTTTCCTTAGCCGCCGATTACCTTGCGACTGTGTGATGAGCCCTCATTGCGTCCTTGCAACACTCAAACACTGACTGTCGGTTACCTTGTGACTCTACGATGCCTTCTTGTCGCGCTCCCACAATGCTTATAAACTAACTATCTGCTATCCTGCAATTACGCGATGCATTGGTTGTCGCTCACTCGCACTGCTTATAAACTTAACCGCCCTCATGCTAGGAGTTACAAGCTATTAGGGTTTAGGAAGATAGTTGACTACTAACTATGATCTGCTCCCTGACCACCATTGCTAAACAGCTAGGGCTTCAGAGCTAAAACCCTAGGGTGCTCTGCACCAGTTATCCCTAAAAATTTCACAACTTCTACCAAGGTTCCATGGAGAATGGGATGAATAGGCACTACAACACTTGGATGCATTTTACATATTTATAGAAGATTATGAGATCTATGCAAAAAAAGAATATGAATCACTACCCACACAATGTATCTCATCATGGAGATAGTTTGAGCAATGGTTTCTTGATATGTTTCATGATGTCAGTGGTAAAGAAGACAACATGTGTTATGACCAGTATGAAGACCAAACTTGCAGCATGGAAGAGGATCCTATAATGTCTCCACTTAATGTCTTTTGGATCTTGGAGAGATTCCAAGGGCAGTCTTTTGTACACTTGCTGATCAGAATGGTGAGCATTCTTTAAAGGATACCTTCAGACATTAGGCCTCTACACAAGGAATTAATAAATAAAATGCATGAGTTGGGAATCACATCACATGATCCTTCTGTAAAGTTCCTTTCACACATATTAGAAGAAGATGAGGAAGAAAAAAAAAGGGAGGCTTATGCTCAGATTGAACAAGGCCTTGTGCTTGATGATTATCATGGTGAAGAAGATGAGTGCACTAGTCATACAGAAGATAAAGAAACATCCATTCTTGAGAACCCTAATAGTACTTGTGATGACATGGAGGAGAAAAATTTGGATCATATTGAAGAAGAATCTATACATAGTGAGATTTGCATGGAAACATGTATCAATGACCATGATGATGAGGAAGAATATCTTTTCAGTATAGAAGAAATCTCATATTTACTAGACATGGAATATCAAAAACATGTTGAGAAGAGTGGTCAATTTTATTTCTCAATGCACCATGATAAGCAAGTTGATGGATCAATATATATTCAGAGAGTAATAGATGAAGGAGATGATAAATTCCAAGAATCAAAGAGAGGAGATTAAATAGAACAACATACAACATATAAACAAGAATAATTTTTAGATGAAATATCTCATGAAGATATGCCCAAGCTCTCTATGTTCCTGAATTTATTATTTGAAGAGGAAGAAAAAGAAGATGTGCTTGAGTTCTCTATGTTCCTAAATCTATTGTTTGAAGAGGAAGTAGAGGAATATATGTGTATGCCCTTGAATCTATTAGTTGAAGAATTTTTTCTATGCAACCAAGTCCATAAACATCATGATAAAGATAGAGGTCCTAGTGATCATTTTGAAGATGATGAAACTCAAAATATGTATGGGGAAGTGTATTCAGAAAGTGAGACATGCATTATCTCATCCTATGAGAAGAATTTATATCAAACATATGAAGATGAGATGGAATCAAATAGACATAATGAGGAGAATGTGTTGAATATTAGTTTTAAAAATTATCTGAGTATCCTATCTAATCAAATTCTTGATAAGAATGAAGTTCCTAAATGTGAGTTATCTCCAAATCCTTTTTGTAAAGAGAAACAACATCTTGAGTATAGGGAAGATTGTGTACGTAAAGGTGTCCATGTAGAAGAGATTAATCTAGTTACTTGTAGGGTTGATCAAATACATGTGGATCTTCTATTTAGAAAGGACTACAATGCACCTGCTAGCATTTCTAAGGGTAAACAAAAGTCAAAGCATGTTAATAAAGCAATGAATATTGTCTACGAGAATGGTGGCATCGTATTAGGGAGATCCAAAGTATTACATGATCAAAATTATGTATTTGATAGAGGAAAGAAGTAGTGTTAATTTTTTTGGGGCTTGGGGCCACCCAATTTCACTTTGGATCAGATTAGGTGTGGATACTTGGTCTGCTTCTCCAGAGATAGCTGGAATCTTGCTATCCTCAAAGGGAGAATACGTCCCCAAAAAGAGCCACTATTGGTACCCTAAATTTTGATAATTTAGAAGTCCCATTCAATTATCATGAAATAAAGTTTCTCCATACTAAAAAAAAATCAAAGGAAGCTTTATGACACAAATAAATAGAACAAACTAATCGAAGCCTTCGGAAAATGCTGGAATTTTGACCTTCAACAAAGATGATGCTGACAGAGGATGAAGATGGTCGAATTGTAAAAATATAAAAACTACCCAGTTTGAGAAATCAAATTTCCTATCTCCAGCAGAAATATTAGGTTTTCACAAGGTGTTTTGGATTTTTGGCCAGAGCCAAACCTGAACTTTAGGTAGTTATTTTTTAGTTAGTTTATTGTTTATTCAAAATAATTTGTAATAAGCGTTATGTATTTTCACCCTAAAGAGGTGTGAAAGCCACTCAAACACATATATATATATATATATACATAATGTAAAAAGACAAGAATACAATATATATTTTTAATAGGATAGAATTTGATCACAACTACAACATGGACTCTGATGTACTATTTTTTCAACAATAATAAAGATAAGTGCTCTTCTTTTTACTTGTGGTTATAAGTTATATATTTTCAATTAGTCTTTCGGGTATTCTATTTTATAGAGTGTTTCATTGTATTAAATTCCTTGAGTATCATAATTCAAAATTAATATATATATATATATATATATATATATATATATATATAGTTTAAATATCAATTGAAAGATCTGCGTATCTTCTCTTGTTTTTATCGGTCTCTTAATTTGAGTTAAATTTTATAAGATTAGCTATATAGATTGATTTGAATTATAAGTCAAGTGGAAGTCTGTGAAGTGATAGTCTTGCTTTATTAAAAGCAATTTTTTAAAACTATCTCCGATTGTATGTAGGATTCAGAATTTTCTGACTCTATATCCCAAGTATTTAGAAGGCACTGATCTAATCATTATTTGGAAATTGTCATTTGGTTCATACTTTGTAGTTTGTAGATTATTTAATTATTATTTCAAAATCATTACTTTTCAGTCCTTAGTATAATCCATTTTAGTCAAGCTTTATAAAGTAGAGATTATAAAGAGATTTGTCATTTTCCTCCAAGGATCATTCACCACCTTTGGAGGAACTTTGTTTTGTGTATGTAGTGGTGCGACATAGAAAATTTGATAGTTCAAAGTGAAATCAGGCCTACCAACCTTGGCTTAATTAAGCCAAAATTGCAGAGGTATCAAGTGGTGCATCACCATTATACCTGTCAGCTGGCCAAAAGTGATCCATCATTTTTGTGCACCAATAGGACTGATTCAGAGGGTAGCTATGTCTGAACCTATAATTGGGGATGTAGGTAGATCCCACTGAGTATTCTCGGTAGTTGACAACCGTCAAGCTGAGCACCACGACACTGTAGTTGAGACTACAGGTTAGTTACACAATATATCTACTTTTGTATTATTTGATTCCAGTTCTTCAGATTCTTTCATTTCCCCCTTCCTTATGGAGAGATGTGGGATAGTGGTAGCATGAAGGGTTGATAGTTGGCAAGGTGAGTTAGCCACAGGTTTGTGTGTTAGGTTTGGGTACCTTCACCACCATCTTAGACGTTCGTGTCCTACCCTTAGGTTCTTATGGCATTGTCTTGGGTATGGATTGGTTAGCTTCCAATCAGGGATGTATTTATTGTCAACATAAATCATTAGAGTGTGTGGATGATCTTGGTGGGTGTGTCAAGCTTATAGGGGTCCAGAGACTTATTTCACTTTTCTTGATCTCAACCAAGCAAATGAAGTGGAGTATGTGGCAAGGTTGTGAGTTGTTTGTTGTCTCGGTTAGTGACCTCAATGGGATTGAAAGTCAGGAGGGTTTTCTTTCTGATCACTCCTTGCTTCATGATTTTGTAGATGTATTTCCAAGTCAGATCCCTAGCATGCCACCTCAGCATGACATAGATTTCCATATTGATCTCATTCCTAGAGAAGAGCCTATTTCTCAAGCACCTTATCACAGGACTACTAAGGAGTTGAGTGAAATCTGGTTGTAGTTAGATGAGTTGTTGGCCAAGGTCCATATTAGTCCTACTATATCTCCTTAGGGTACACCAGTCATATTTTTAATGAATAAGGATGGATCATTGCACTTGTGCATTGATTACCAACAGTTGAATAAGGTGATTGTGAAGAACCAATATCATTGGACAAGGATTGATGACTTGTTCGATCAGATGAATGGAGAAAGAGTGTTTTTAAAGATAGATCTTAAGTTGGGATAACATCAACTTCACATCCAGAAATCTAATATTCATCATATAGCTTTTCGCACTTGATATGGGCATTATGAGTTTATGGTTGTACCCTTTGGGTTAACAAATGCACCATTAATTTTCATGAGTCTGATGAATAGTGTGTTTTGCACCTATCTTGAGCACTTTATTCTTGTGTTTCTGGATGATATCATGATCTATTCAAATATTATGGAGGAGCATGAGGTCCATTTGTGTGAATTCCTGTAGTGCTTATGTGACCATCAATTGTATGGCAACCTGGCCAAATGTGAGTTCTTCTAGACAAAGGTGAATTATCTAGGCCATAATATCTTAGGAGAGGATATTTTTGTCCAGATCCTTCAAAGATCCAAGCTATTATGGATTGGGCAGCACTGACTAGCATCTTTGAGGTTTGTTGTTTCATGGGTTTGGTGGGTTACTACTGTCAATTTGTGAAGTATTTCTCTCAGTTGGATCATCCTATCACTTTTCTTCAGAGGAAAGGGAAGAAGTATGTTTGGTCTGTGTAGTGTGAGTCAAATTTTGAATATCTTAAGGAGAGTTTGACCAATGCATGTATCTTGGTAGTGCTATATCCTGTAGGTGATTTTATGGTGTGTATTTATGCATCCTTGAAGGGTGTGAGGGTAGTTGTTATGCAAGAGGAACTAGTGATTGCGTATGAGTCCTAGAAGCTCAAGCACCATGAGCTAGAATACCCCATTCATGATTTAGATTTAGTGATGGTTGTGGATGTGATAGTGCATTGGAGACATTTTATTTTGGGTCACAGGTTTGAGCTACATAGTGATCATCATAGTTTTCCGTATATATTTTCTCAGCCAAACCTGAATGCACGACAACATTGTTGGAAGGAGTTTTTGTGTGAGTATGATTTTGGTTTTCATTACATTAAAGGGAAGAAGAATGTTGTTGTAGATGCCTTGAGTAGGATAAGGCATGAGATATGTACTTTTTCCCTGGGAGTGGATTTGCGTATTTGTATCCTTGAGGTTTTGCCTAGTGATTTGTGGTATCAAAAGGTTAGAGGGGATATTGAGTCTAGATGTACCCTTGCTGGGAACTTTTTAGGATACTCATTGGAGTCTTATGGACTTTTGTGGCACTATGAGTGCATTTATGTGTTAGTTTCAGGTAGTCTTTATTCTTTGGTTATATCAAATGCATATCGTGGACTGTATTTTGCACATCTTGGCATCAAGAATATGTATTCTGACCTTAGACAGTTGTAATTTTGGGCAGGGATGAGGCATGATGTTTCTAATTTTTTTTCACAATGTATAGAGTACCAAAGAGTGAAGGCAGAGCATCAACATTTGACATGTCTCCTACAGCCAAATTCCATTCCTGAATGGAAGTGGGATGCTATTTCTATTGATTTGATTACTAGGTTGCCTATGTCATCACATTATCATGATGCTATTATGGTTATGGTGGACAAGTTGTCCAAGGTGGCTCAATTTTCACCCATGAGAGCTTTGTACACTACTACTTTTGTAGTACACATGTTCATGGGAGGATGTAGTTTGGTTGCACAAGATACCTAGCAAAATTATTTTGGATAGCGATCAAGTATTTACTTCAGCACTATGGACATCTCTCTAGCATGCATTGGGCACATAGATCAACTTTAGTTCAGCTTGTCACCTTGAGACTGATGATTAGATAGAGCGTGCGGATCAGGTTTTAGAGGACATGCTTCTCATGTATGTTATGGATTAGCAGACAAGGTGGGATGACTATTTGTACCTGGTGGAGTTTTTACATAATAATGGGTACAAAAGTTCTCTTGGAATGCCACCTTTCGAGGATCTGTATGGTTGACCATGTCATACACCATTGAGTTGGGATCAATTATAGGAATGCATAGTTTTGGGTCCTAAGATACTTCAAGATATGGAACAGTAGGTTACTCATATTAAAGAGCATTTGGTTACTGCTAAGGATTGACAGAAGAAGTATGTTGATGCCCATAGGATTGACCATCACTTTTTAGTTGGTCACCGTGTCTTTTTTTGAGTTCGTCTGTAGAAGAGCCCTATCTAGTATGGGAAGGGCTCTAAGTTAACACCACACTTTGTTGGGCCTTTTGAGATCCTTAAGATAAATATTGGTCTTGTTTCCTATTGCTTGGCGTTTCCACCTAGCCTATCGCACATCCATGATGTTTTCTATGTTTTTGTGTTGAGACAGTATCTTCCCAATGTGACCCATGTTCTTTATTGGGGTGCTTTATAGGTAGAAGATGAGAAAATATCTTTGGGGCCCATCCACATTCATCAGCATTGGAGGCTGACCCTCAGAGGTCGGGACATAGAGTAGGTAAGGGTCCAATGGGACCTGAGTGATGAGACTTTGCCTACATGGGATGATGCTTCATGGTTGAGATTTTTTTACCCTTATCTTTTTTCATGCTTCCCGGAGTAATCCTAGGCCTAGGGGGGAGGATATAGTGCCTCCCCTAGTTGCATTTTGATTTTATATACTTTGTTCATGTTATTTTGGTTATTCGCATGATGAGATGGTTTCAAGGACAATACCTTATTTTGGCTTCTAGTATCTTAGCTATAGTAGCTGGTTGGTTTATGTTGCATCTTTGATCATATTTGCATGATGATGCTAGAGATTTGGCATGATTCCTTATGATTATACCTAGCTTATTTTTCTTTAAGAAATAATGGATTTTTGTGTCGATGATTATATCTTATTTTACCATAGTACTATGCCTTATATGCTATGGATATTTTAGTAATTACTTCCATTGATATATGCTCATGTTATCATGGTGGTTTATTTAATGCTTATATTTAAATGTGTAAATGTTAATGCAATGGTTATTTAAATGAATTACTATTCCCTATTTTCTCATGCAATATATATATATATACACACACACACACACACACACACACACACACACACACACACACACACACACACACACACACACACACACATATATATATATATATATTGTTAGAATGAATTCAGAATAACTGAGAGGGGGCCTAAATCAGTTATCCTCAAGTCTAGATGTGCCCATTTAAACTTTATACCAATTTGAACAACTCAGATCTGCTTGGCAGTACTAACATAAGTCAACAACATAAATATGCAGTTTACTAGTCAAATATAATCAGCTTGCAGAAACTTAACAGTAAAACACAACATAAACATTCACACAAGTTGACACTAGTATTTAACGTGGAAACCCAATATGGGAAAAAATCACCAATAACATGCTATCAAGTTTTCACTCTTCTGAAGTGAGCTCTGTTAGGAGCCAACCCTATTAAAGGTTACAAAACACATTGATAAATGTGACCTAGTTAAAAGATTTAATCACCCTGTTAGGAGTGGCCTTGTTAGAAGACTTAGAACATTCCACTTGAATGTCACCTTGCTAAAAATATTTATACAATGACTGTTAGGTCAACCTGGTTAAATTATTTTGACTGATACAATGGTTAGAAACTAATCAATAGGTGTGATCTGATACATACAACTTACTTTGCAAATCCAGATCCAATTCAGCCCTAATGCTAATTCACTAAGTGGCATTCATTCTCATTTCAATCTTTAGATCTGCTTGGAAATCTATCAAGCAATCACTTATGCAACTCTCTGCTTCTCTGCTTAGATCATGCCAATCAGTCAATTAACTATGCAATCCTCTTGCATACACTTCTTACTTTCATGATTAACCCCTTGAGGTTATCATAGATCATAGGTTAGGTCAGATCCAACAGATCTTTCCATCATTACATTTAATTTATTTCTCCAAAGAAATCACTAATTGAATCATTGATCCATGCATTAATTATAGTTACCTGTGCATTTAAATAGTGTGGATCAATCGTGCTTTTCCTTAATTAACTTTACATATCCCAATAAAATAAACTATATCGGCCAGAGATCTCAAATCTCAACAATTACCAAAATATTGTTGCTCAGCCAACACTGTGTTCCTCAGAAATTTATCAACGCTCGATCGACACTAGAAATTATGCTCGACATACATTGGTGCTCGGTCGACACAAACTTGCTTGGTATAAACTATTCTCAGTAAACTGTCATCAAAAGATAAACAACACATTACTTTTCCAATGTGCCAACTGATCAAGTAGCCTTGTGATTTCCCATAACTCAACCATTCGACTTGGTCTTCTTGTTAAATCTCCTTCATCAATCAATAGATATGGTACTCAAATAGATAGAAATAGTCTTACCAATTAAGGTTTGACATCAATGACAAAACAACAATTGTTTCCATTGTAGCTTTCCAACAATCTCCCTCTTTGGCATTGATGGCAACACTAAACAATAAAAAAATAATTTTGCAACCATAGTTACCATACAATCCAAAAATTTTGCCTATGTTCCTTGATATTAACAAATTTTCCTTAATGTTTTTAGCTTCATTCTGATTCTCATCGTTTAAAACTTTTCTTCCTTCGTGTCTGTGATCACACTAAAATATTTCTATTTCAGTTCATCTGTAAACTCCCTCTTTCATTAATCTCTCCCTCTTTGACAACAATCTCTTATTCAGTAATCTCTCCCTTTATCTCTAAGTATAGTAAACATCTCCCTCTTTCAGTATACTTCTCCCTCTTTGACAACAATGAAAAAGACATTGACATCTTCATCATGTAGATTCTTCTATTCTAAAATCTATATCATGATGTTCCTGTCATCTTTCTTATGACTGATCCTCTTTTCTATCTTTGTCTATCTTTCACACCTTTAGGTAGCATCCTAAAGTGTGACTTCCTATGCATCAATGTGTTAAATATTCTAAGTATAACATTTTATGCAACAGTATCATTCTGAACTAATTATCCTGAGTTAGGGGAATCACCCCTAATTTACCTTGTAGATACTCATGAGCATCCTGGGGTAGTGCCTTTGTAAATATATCTGCTAATTGTTCCTTAGTATTCACATATTCTAGTCTCACTTCCTTTTTCTGAACTAGCTCCCTCAAGTAATGATACTTGATAGCTATATGCTTTGTCTTAGAGTACATCATAGGGTTCTTAGATTAATGGTATTCGTGTTATCAGAATATATGACAACTGGTTCTATGATCTCTTCTGTCATACCTTTCAGTAGTATCTTCAACCACACAATATTAGAACAATTAACTGTTGATGCCACATACTCAGCTTCAACTGTAGATTCTGAGGTGCAATTTTGTTTCTTTCTTGTCCATGAAACCAATCTTTTTCCTAAAATAAATGCTCCTCCTATAGTTCTTTTCCTATCATCTACATTTCTATCCCAATCAGAGTCAGTGTAAACTCTAAGCTCAAACTTATCATTCCTTTTGTAGTACAGACCATATTCATCTGTTCCTTTCAAATATCTCAGAATCCTTTTTACTGCCATCATATGAGTTTCCTTAGGATTGGCAAAAAATATTGCAACAATACCAACAACCAGTGCAATATCAGGTCTATTTTGCACAACATATTGAATCTTTCCAATCATTGATCTGTAAAGGGTTTGATTTACTTCTTTTGTATCATCATTTTTTGTTAACTTCTCTCTAGTAGCCATGGGTGTACTCACTGGTTTTGAATCTTCCATTCCAAAAGTTTTTAGTATCTCCTTAACATATTTTGATTGAGTAATATAGATACCATTCTTCATCTGATATATTTGTAAGGCAACAAATTTTTTTATCTCACCAAATATAGACATTTCAAATTTAGTTTACATGTCTTTTGCAAATGTTTGGCATAACACATCTTGTCCACTAAATATAATTTCATCAACAAAAATTTCAGCCAATAAAGTACCTTTACATTGCTCTGTCTTCAAATACAGATTGTTGTTGTCATTGGTTCTTGAAAATCCAATCTTTATCAAGTAATTGTGCAATCTCTCATACCATGCTCTTGGTGCTTGATTCAATCCATATCATTCTTTTTGTAATCTACAAACCATGTTCCTCTTGCTTGGGTCAACAAATCCATCAACTTGTTTAATGTACACTTCTTCTTCTAATATCCCATTTAAGAATGCTGACTTCACATCCATTTGATAAACATTAAAACCTCTATAGGCTGCATATGTAAGTAATTTTCTTACTCCTTCCAATCTTGTAACTAGGGTGAATGTTTCTCCATAATCAATTCCTTCCTCTTGTGCATAACCCTTTCATACCAATCTAGCTTTGTTTCTTGTTACCTCTCCATGTTCATTCAGCTTATTTATGAATACCCACTTAGTACCAATTACATTTTTTCATTCAACCTAGGTACAAGTGTCCAAGTCTTGTTCTTCTCAATCTATTCAATTTCTTCATTCATGGCTTGAATCCAATATTCATTTCCTAAGGCATCTTTTACTATTTTAGGCTCAAAATCACATAGCAAGCATGTACCGTCTCTCAACTTTCTTCTTGTCATAAGTACAGAATCCTTCGATCCTATGATTTGATCAGTTTTGTGATGCCTCCTTACATAATTTGCTAGACTAGGTTCTTGTCTTTCTTTAGATTCATTATTCTCATTTAATTTAGGTAGATTCTGTGACTTGGAATCTCCATAAAATAGCTCGGCAATTACCTCCTGTTGCCCGACATCATCATTTTGTGACTCGACAGGTGCTATTTATTGCTTGGCAACCTCATTCTTAGGTTTAGGTAATGTATTAGGATATTCCTCATCTAGATAGACAAATGATTTGTAAATTTCAAGTTCCTATGTGCTTTTAGCTTCATTTCTTTCTGCATACTCATCAATTTTAACATTTGCACTTTCCACAATTTTGTTAGTGTTAGAATTCAAACACTTATATTGATGTAGAGTACATTTCAAGAAGACTTGATGAGCCCCAAAACCTAGTTACTCCTCCAAGCTTCCAATTTGGTTATTTTAAATCCACCCAAATCTTCCTAGGGAGTCTCCTAACTCACCCAAGGGGTCAGTAGATCCCCTTTATCTTTTCCTTGTCCTTCAAATCAAATCATAGAATCTAGTAATCTCTCCTTTAGGGATACTTTCCCTAAGCCATTCAATAAGTTGTAAAAATTCACCAGTGGATTCAACACTCCACTCTAATAGATTTAATACTCTCAATAGACCATAGAGACCAAGAATCCACCATTATTTTAGGCTTAGAAGTCTCAGAGTTTGTCGAATCCCAAATAGCCTAGGATTCCTTATAGCCCTAACCAGTGAGGTTTTGGGACTTACATTTCTATGATAGAGGGATCTATGAAAAATAAATAGGTTTCTAGATACCCTTCTAGGAACCCTTTATGGAGCTTTTAAGATCCCCAAAGCCTTGATACCTCAATCTACTCCTGCACCCCTAAACACTCACAAAACACACAGACCTAATTAGCAATTTTAGGCTTGGTTTGTTAGGCAAGTAGTATAAGGTGGGTTCATAGATGAAAGGAAGTGCCTTGGATGGATTCCTCTACCCCAATTTAGTCTAGAATCACCTTTTTTTCAATCCCCAAACTTATATACAATACATGCATGTGATTGTTCCAAATGACTAGGCTAATTACATAGGGATAATTAACCTAGGGCTTGATGTTAAAAATATCAGGACTAAGAGTGAGATCCCAAGCTTCTGGATTCTTCAATACCATGATCCTAACTATCTTTTTCCAAGTGGCCAAGGAGATCCACTAGATAAAACCCTTATTAGGATCACATCTTTTAAACTGGCCTAGTATCACCTTAGTTTCTCAGACATCGAGAAAGAAAAATCAATAACTTTACACCTACTTAACAAAATGACTTCAAATCAACTAGAAATGTTAGAAGACTCAAATAATTGTAAATTTTTGCAATTGGATCTTCAATGCCAATCCATACTAGGTTGTACCATATAAATCTGGCTCAAAATACTCTTCTATTTCCTTGTAAAAACATCAAAAGTTGTACAAACTATGTTCTTCTTCGCATGGGAGGAATCCTCTCCTCTAATATGATCCTCCAAGAATTTTAGAAGGTTTAGAAGGTGGGTGAGGTCAGTTACCAAAGAGTTTCCTTATCTCGAGCAATAATTTGCAAAAGTTGCTCATGCAACTTTTTGCAAAAGAGAAACTTTTTTGCAATAAGTGATAGAGTTGCTAAT
This sequence comes from Thuja plicata, assembly GCA_018584345.1. Classification (NCBI taxonomy): domain Eukaryota; kingdom Viridiplantae; phylum Streptophyta; class Pinopsida; order Cupressales; family Cupressaceae; genus Thuja; species Thuja plicata. The sequence goes on along the minus strand of MU228125.1, from coordinate 105,984 downwards.
TTGGGTAAAATTCAATCTTTCTGACCTCCCAAGGTGTGGGAGAGGTGTATCCCATGACTAGGACCTAAACTAAAGAATTTAAAGAAAACTTCTAAACTAGACACACAACTAACAACTAACAAGGTCTAACTAGGTTTCAGGCACCTAGGTTTATAACTTCACCTTAGGTCCTTCACCTTACATCAAATACCTAAACAACAAACACACCCAAGGGTGATCTCATGGATTCACCTTATTACAAATAGTAAAACAAGAAAAACTAGGAGCTTCAGGAGGTGCCCTGCACCATACTCCTTATGACAAAAGGAACTCAAGTCTCTTGAGTTTTGAATTCTTCAAGTGGATAACCTGTCTTTAGAATGTCTTCAAGGTTCATCCAAGTTACATCTTCAACTGGTTGTTTTCTCCATTTAACCAAGTACTCATAGTAGGTACCCCTCCTAGTTTTCTTGTTCACTCTCTTGTCTAGAATACCTTCAATCTCAGGAGGAGTTGCTTGTGGTATATCCCTGAGTGGTTGGATTGTAGGAGGTTTTGGAGTTCCTGTAGGAGTAGTTGTACTATCTTCCTCTTTGTAAGCATAGATGTCTGCAACATTGAAAATAGGTGATAAGCCAATCTGAGATGGGAGGTCAATTTTATAGGCATTATTGCCAGATTTCTTTAGAATTTGGAAAGGTCCAATCTTTTTCATCATTATTTTTGTGTATTTCCCTTTGGGTAGTCATTCCTTCTTGAGGTGGACCATCACCAAGTCTCCCACCTTGAACTATAGTTCTCTTCTCTTCTTGTCAGCATGGGCTTTGTACTTCTTAGTGGTATGTTTCAATCTAGTCTGCACCTACTCATGGGCATGCTTCATTACCTCTAAAAAGTCCTCAGCTACGACACTTCTTTTGTCTATTTCTTTGATGTCCCTAAGTTCTAAGACTCCTCTAGGGTGGGTGCCATAGACAATCTGGAATGGGGTTAGGCCAATGCTCTTATTGACTAAATCATTGAATCAAAAATCTATTTGTGCTATAATGGTGTCTGAAGTGGCTCCATGGTCCTATGTGAGGCATCTCAGAAGGTTTCCAAGGGACCTATTGATGTCCTATGTCTAACCATTAGATTATGGATGATAAGAAGATGACAGAGAGACATTAGTGCCTAATTTTCTCCATAGTGTCCTCTGAAATTGGCCTAAAAACTTAGGATCCCTATCTGATATTATTTAAAGTGGTAATCCATGAAGTCTTACAACTTCTTTGAAGAACAATCCAGCTATGTGTGATGCATCATGAGTTGTCTTACAAGGGATAAAGTGTGCCATTTTGGAAAATCTATCCACTACAACATAAATTCTATCAAATCCAGACTTAGTCTTTGGAAGACCTAGGACAAAAGCCATTCTTACTAAATCCCATAGCTTGGTAGGGATGGGTAAAGGAGTGTACAATCTAGCATTTGAACTGTGTCCTTTGGCTTGTTGGCAAACTGAACAATTCTACAAAAATTTCTAACCTTTGTCTGCAGTTTAGGCCAGTAGTAAAATCTCCTAACTAACTCCAAAGTCTTGTCCACTCCAAAGTGACCAACTAGGCTTCCACAATGTTTTTCTTTTATAATTTTCTCCCTCATAGATCCTTTAGGAACACATAAAGAACTTCCTTTGAAAAGAAGACCATCTTGTACAATAAACTCAGAGAAATCAATATGGTATCTATCTGACATTTCCATGCAAATTTGGTAAGCCTCTTTGAAATCCTCATCTTGGTCATACATATCCTTCATGGCATGGACCCCAACACTCTCTAACTAGATGGTTTGAAAGGTTAAGTGTCTCCTACTGAGGGAATCAAATTTTTTTTCCATAATTCCCTTTTTATGCTTGATGGAGAATGTATAAGATTGCAAGAACTCCATCCATTTCACATGTCTATGATTGATTTTTTCCTGCTTGTTTAGGAATCTAAGTACATGGTTATCAGTGAAAACAAAAAATTCCTTGGGAAATAAATAATGCCTCCATTTCCTAAGTGACTGAACCATTTCATACATTTCAAGATCATAAGTGGAGTATTTTTTCTTAGCCTCATTGAGCTTCTCTTTGAGAAAGGCAACATGCCTACCTTCTTGGCTCAAGACTCCTCTAATGGCTTTGTTTCTTGCATCACATTCAACTATGAACACTTTATGAAAGTTTGGAAGAACTAGTATAGGCTTCTCTACAATCTTTTTCTTTAGTAACTAAAAGGACTCATTAGCTTCATTAGTCTATGAAAACATGCAGTTTCTTCCACCTTTTATAGTGTTAATGATGGAAACACATATACCACTAAAGTTTCTGATGAATTTCCTATAAAAGCTAGCTAAGCCATGAAAAATATTTACCTTTGAGGGAGTACTAGGAGGTGGCCAATTGAGGATGGCTTCAACTTTGGTGAGATCCATCTTTAGACTATTTTTGGAGATTACAAAACCAAAGAACACAAGTTCTTCTTGAAGGAATGTACACTTGTCTATATTTATTTTCAACTTCTCCTCATGGAGTTTCCTTATTACCATGTCCAAATGCTTAAGGTGTTCTTCCCTGCTCCTACTAAAGATCAAAATATCATCAAGGTACACAACAACAAATTTTTTAAGAAAGGGCTTCAATACCTCATTCATCAATCTCATAAAAGTGCTTGGGGAATTGGAAAGGCCAAAAGGCATCACAAGCCATTCATAGAGACCCTCTGTAGTCTTAAATGATGTTTTCCATTCATCTCCCCCTCTGATTCTTATTTGGTGATAGCCACTTTTGAGATCTATCTTGGAATAGTAACTTGCACCCCCCAAATAGTCCATTAGATCCTCAATTCTAGGCATAGGAAGCCTATATCTGATGGTTATCCTATTTATTTCCCTAGATTATGTACATAACCTCCATTTTCCTTCTTTCTTAGGGGCTAGAACTACAGGGACAACACAAGGACTCACACTTTTCCTAATAAGGCCTTTTGACAACAATTCCTCAATATGCCTTGCTACCTGTTGATTCTGTTCAGGGGTTAACTTATATGCTACCTTGTTGGGAAGAGTAGCCCCTGGTATGAAGTCTATGTAGTGACTTATCTCTCTCTTAGGTGGGAGAGACTCTGGTGTGTTTTCAGCAATGATGCCTTTGTACTAATCTAACAATTCTTTCACTTATTTTGGGCCTACATCCATAATGGGTTTTTGGAATTTGGAATCCTTCAAAGGTGCCTTTTTGGGCCTTACTACTATTTCATAACAAGGGGTATCCTTCTGCTTTAGGACTTTCATGAATTCTTTTTCCCCAATGTGTAAGACAATATTAGTATTATGTTTCTCTTTCTCACAGTCAGGGAGTGGATTCATTACATATTCAACACCATCTTTGGTTATAGTATAAACATTAGATTTTCCATCATGCCTAGCATCTAAATAATACTTCCAAGGCCTCCCTAATAAGAAATTGCATGCATCCATCTCTATGATATCACATAGAACCCTGTCTATATATTCTCCTATCTTGAAATCTACCCAAACTTGCTCATTTATAATGGTTTGCTTTTCTTTTGTCAATCAAGAAGCCTTATAAGGGAAAGGATGAGGGATAACATGTAGTTTAAGATTAGTGACTAACTCCCTAGAAGCAATATTATCTGTAGAGACAAAATCAACAATAACCTTGCATACCTTATTATTCACCTTGCAGCTTGTTCAGAATAATGACTTCCTCTGAGGTGGTTTTTCCATAGTAGGTACTATTAGGAGTGTCCTTTGCATCATCAAGCATTCTCCTTGCTCTAGATTTGCAGGTCTTGAAGCTATAGAGTGATAGGAGGATACACTTTTGGTGTCATCCTCTTGGGTGAGTTGTACTCTTCTATCCCCTCCTTGTTTGCTGGTGCCACTCTTTTTAGGACATCTGAAAGACTGGTCTCCCACTTGATTTCATGTAAAACACTTTCTAGTGAAGACACTAGGCCCTTTTCCTCCAAACCTTCCCTTGTTGTTGGATCTTCTCCCTCTGAAATTATTCCTATTATTATGTTCTCCTTCTGACTCATGGTGATTGAATTCTCATTGACCTCTTTGGAATGGCCCCCTACCATTAAATATTCCTCTTCCTCCAAAATTATTCCCTCTTCCTCTATTATTTTGTTCTCCTCTCCTCTTTTATTTTTGTTCAATTTTGAGTGCCATTTGGAAACATTTGTGTACTGATTCAGGGTTAAATAAGCTCATTTCATCTCGAATACTATATTTCAATCCAGTGATGTAACTAGCAAGTTTGTTCTTTTCACTTTCAGGAACCCTACTTTCAAGGTCATTTTATGGAATTCCTCAGTATATCCACTCACATCAAGGTCCTTCTTCCTAAGATTTTGCAACTTCTTGTGGAGGGTGATTTCATAGTCTTTAGGTACAAATTGTTTCTTGACTTCCACTAGCATCTTCTTCCATGTTGAGATAGGATTCATTCCTTCTACTCTTTCATTTTTTATAATGTTCCACCAACTCAAGGTAGGACCCCTCATTCTAGATTTTGCTACTCTGACCTTCTCATTTTCATAGATGTTGTCATACTCAAAGTAATTCTCCAATGCTTCCACCCAATCCATGCATTCTTCAAGATCCATCTTCCCACAAAATATGGGCATATCTGACTTTTGATCTCTTCTTCCAACTCTTTCAAGAGCTTCAAGAAGTTTCAACTGATCTGCAAGAATATTCCTTGTCTCATCTTCTTCTTCTTCTTCTTCTTCTTCTTCTTCTTCTTCTTCTTCTTCTTTCTCTATTTGGAGGTCTTTCAGCTTCCTTATCCCCTCTTCCATCCTTTTGTTCTTAGCTGCTTGCTCCCTGACAATTTTTGCCAATTCCACATTAGTGATTCTAGTGGGGATTTCCTCTTCTACAAAGCTTTCTATCCTCTCAGCCATTCTTCACTCTTTCCAAGATCTTAGCAGGCTTAGATACCACATGATGTAGAGTACACTACAAGAAGACTTGAACGGCCCCAACACCTAGTTACTCCTCCAAGATTCCAATTTGGTTATTTTAAATCCACCCAAATCTTCCTAGGGAGTCTCCTAACTCACCCAATGGGTCAGTAGATCCCCTTTATCTTTTCCTTGTCCTTCAAATCAAATCATAGAATCTAGTAATCTCTCCTTTAGGGATACTTTCCCTAAACCATTCAATAAGTTGTAAAAATTCACCAGTGGATTCAACACTCCACTCTAATGGATTGAATACTCTTAATAGACCCTAGAGAGCAAGAATCCACCATTAGTTTAGTCCTAGAAGTCTCAGATTTTTCCAAACCCCAATAGCCTAAGATTCCTTACAGCCCTAACCAATGAGGTTTTGGGACTTAACTTTCTATGACAGAGGGATCTATGAAAAATAAATAGGTTTCTAGGAACCCTTTATGGAGCTTTTAAGATCCCCAAAGCCTTGATACCTCAATCTACTCCTGCACCCCTAAACACTCACAAAACACACATACCTAATTAGTAATTTTAGTCTTGGTTTGTTAGGAAAGTAGTATAAGGTGGGTTCATAGATGAAAGGAAGTGCCTTGGATGGATTCCTCTACCCCAATTTATTCTAGAAACACCTTTCGTTCGATCCCCAAACTCATATACAATACATGCATGTGAATGTTCCAAATAACTAGGCTAATTACATAGGGATAATTAGCCTAGGGCTTGATGTTAAAAATATCAGGACTAAGACTAAGAGCCCAAGCTTCTGGATTCTTCAAAACCATGATCCTGACTAGCTTTTTCCAAGTGGCCAAGGAGATCTACTAGATAAAACCCTTGTTAGGATCACATCTTTGAAACTGGCCCAATATCACCTTGGTTTCTCAGATAGCAAGAAAGAAAATTCAATAACATTACACCTACTTAACAAAATGACTTCAAATCAACTAGAAATGTTAGAAGAATCAAAGAATTGTAAATTTCTGCAATTGGATCTTCAATGCCAATCCGTACGAGGCTGTACCATATAAATGTGGCTCAAAATACTCTTCTATTTCCTTGCAAAAACATCAAAACTTGTACACACTATGTTCTTCTTCACATGGGAGGCATCATCTCCTCTAATATGAACCTCCAAGAATTTTAGAAGCTTCAGAAGGTGGGTGAGGTTGGTTACCAAAGAGTTGTCTTATCTTGAGCAATAATTTGCAAAATTTGCTCATGCAACATTTTGCAATAAGTGACAGAGTTGCTAATTTGGGTAAAAGCCAATCTTTCTGACCTCCCAAGGTGTGGGAGAGGTCTATCCCATGACTAGGACCTAAACTAAATAATTTAAAGTAAAATTCTAAACTAGACAATCAAATAACAACTAACAAGGTCTAACAAGGTTTTAGGCACCTAGGTTTATAACTTCACCTTAGGTCCTTCACCTTACATCAAAGACCTAAACAAAAAACATACCCAAGGGTGATCTCATGGATTCACCTTATTAAAAATAGTAAAAAAAGAAAAACTATGAGCTTCATGAGGTGCCCTGCACAATATATGCTTTACTCTTAGTTGAATAACCAAGAAATATGCCTTCCTCACCTTTAGCATCAAGTTTTCCATTTCTGTTATCTTTCAGTATGAAAAATTTACTTCCAAAAACTTTGAAATATTTTGCATTAGGTGCATATCCATACCAAAGCTCATAAGGTGTAGTAGTAATACCTTTCTTGACTTGTACTTTGTTTAGGGTATAGACTGTTGTACTTACAGCTTCTCTCCAATATTTTTGTGCAACATTTTTCTCCATCATTAATGTTCTGGCACAATCCATGATAGATCTATTTCTTCTCTTGGAAATACCATTTTGTGGTGGTGTTCTAGGTGCAGACATCTATCTTTATATCCATCGATCATTGTAGAACCTATTAAACTCATTAGAGACAAACTCACCTCCTCTGTCAGATCTCAAACATTTCATACTTTTACCTATCTCCTTTTCAACTTTTGCCAAGTACCACTTAAATAACTGGAATGCATCATATTTTTCTTTAAGAAACATAACAGTCATCATTCTTGAATAATCATCAACAAATAGAATGAAATATCTATCTCCACAGTAAATTTTCTCACCAATGGGACCACAAAGGTCAGTATGAACTAATTCAAGAATTTCCTCAGAAGTACGAGTCTTGCTCTTGAATCTAGATTTAGTCATCTTTCCCAATTGAAATTGCTTACACATTGCATTTTTAGGTTTCTTTAACTTAGGAATCCCTCTAACTTTTTTCAATTTGCTTATGCTTACCAAGTTATCAAAGTTTACATGACCCAACCTTTTATGCCATAACCAAACATTATTATATTGTGAAAACAAGCATGTCTCATCAGCTAGATCCAGATAAAACAAGTTACCTTTTGTTTGCTCACCACTTCCAACTAGTTCTCCAGTGGCATCATAGATCTTTGCCTTCTTGTGATGGAATTCAAATCTTGTGAAGTATTTAGCTATGAAACACTCAATAAATTATAGTTAAGATCATCAACCCAATATACATTGTCACATATGATCTTTTTAGTCAAGTTAATTGATCCTTTCCCTTTAACAAGACATGGTGCATCATTACCAAATTTAACATAACCACCATTAAACTGATCTAGGGTCTCAAATTTATCTTTATCACCAGTCATGTGATGTGAACAACCACTGTCAATAATCCAACGGTCACCTTTACTCATATAAGAAATTAATGCAGTTTTCTCATCATCATCAGAATCATCTTTCATAGCAACATACACAACTTCTATAACATTTTCATCAAATTTGTTAGAATCATTGTTAGAAGCTTCTTCAGCTATATAGAAAGATTTATTACCTTTGTCTTTGTAATCCTTATACTTTCTGAAGTCTCAGTCATCCTTTCTGTCATTGTACTTGTTGTCTCTTCTTTCATCTTTGTCATTCTTGTCAGGACATCTAGCAACAATATGACCAACTTTGTTACATGAAAAACAAATGATAGTAAGTTTACCTTTGAATTTTCCTTTTCCTCTAGATATTCTTTTTATCATAAGTGCTTCAAGTTCTTCCAAATCATCATCAGTAGTGTTGGTGTCACTGTTCACACATTTCTTTCCTTTCTTTGATTTGTTAAGGACCAACTAGGATCTAAATGCAGATTCAATAGCTTGTGGAGTGTAGTTGTCAACATTTGACATTTCAAATGCAATAAGTCTTCCTACCAGACCTTCCAAAGTCAAATTATTATTAGGAGTACATCTTAACTCTTGAATTGAAGAGACTCTAATAGCATATACATGAAGAATTCTTCTCAATACCTTTCTCATAATGGTGTTATCATCAATGGTTCCCTTAGCTCCTCTAATAGCATTTACAACTTCCTTTATCCTACCATTATATTGAACTATATTTTCTCCTTCTTGCATTTTCATTTCATCAAACTTACCTCTTAAAATTTTAGATTTGGCTCTTAGTACATTTGTATCACCTCCATAGATGGTTGCAAGGACATCCCACATTTGATTTGCAGTTGTACAATTCTTTATGTCTTCAAACTCATGATAGTTCAGAGATGATGCAATCTCCAACATTGCTTGATTGTGTTCCATCTTTTCTCTTAACTGTGCAACTATGGCAGGTGCAGTGGGGGCTACATTATCATGTTCAACATAGTGCTTAGCAACATCACCAATACTAGCCATATGCAATTTCATCAAACTCTACCATGCAGGGAAATTATCTTTGTTCAACTTTGGTACCTCCTTTTTATACATCTTGATCTTTTGCTCCAAGTACCTTCAAATTATTTTCAAGAGACCAAAGCTCTGATACCAATTGTTAGAATGAATTCAAAATAATTGAGAGGGGGGTGAATTAGTTATCTTCAGGTCTAGATGTGTCCAGTTAAACTTTATACCAATTTGAACAACTCAGATTTTATCGACAGTGATAGTATAAGTCAACAACATAAATATGCAGTTTACTATTCAAATATAATCAGCTTGCAAAAACTTAACAGTAAAACACAACATAAACATTCACACAAGTTGACACCAATATTTAACGTGGAAACCCAATATGGGAAAAAACTGCCAATAACATGCTATAAGGTTTTCACTCTTCTGAAGTGAGCTCTGTTAGGATCCAACCATGTTAAAGGTTACAAAACACATTGCTAAATATGACTTGGTTAAAGGATTTAATCACCCTGTCAGGAGTGGCCTTGTTAGAGGACTTAGAACATTCCACATGAATGTCACCTTGCTAAAAATATTTATACAATGACTATTAGGTCAACCTGGTTAAAGGATTTTGAATGATACAATGGTTAGAAATTAATCAACAGGTGTGATCTGATACATACAACTTACTTTGAAAATCTAGATCCAATTTAGCTCTAATTCTAATTCACCGAGTGGCCTCCATTCTCATTTTAATCTTTAGATCTTCTTGGAAATCTATCAAGCAATCACTTATGCAACTCTCTGCTTCTCTGCTTAGCCTTCTCTACTTAGATCATGCCAATCAGTCAATTAACTATGCAATCCTCTTGCATACACTTCTTACTTTCATGATTAACCCCTTGAGGTTATCATATACCTCTTCATCTAGGTAAAATAAATCTTTGCCGCTTAATCAAGATCGTAGATCTTAGGTTAGGTTAGATCCAATGGATCTTTCCATCATTACATTTAATTTATTTCTCCAAAGCAATCACTAATTGAATCTTTGATCCATGCATTAATTATAGTTACCCGTGCATTTAAATAGTGTGGATCAATCATGCTTATCCTTAATTAACTTTATATATCCCAATAAAATCAACTATGTCGGCCAGAGATCTCAAATCTCAAAAATTACCAAAATACTATTGCTTGGCCAACACTGTGTTCCTCAGAAATTTATTGACACTCGGTCGACACTAGAAATTATGCTCAGCATACACTGGTTCTCGATCGAAAAAAACTTGCTCGGCATAAACTATTCTCAATAAAATATCATCAAAATATAAACAACACATTACTTTGCCAATGTGCCAATTGATCAAGTACCCTTGTTATTTCCCATAACCTAACCATTCCACTTGGTCTTCTTGTTAAATCTCCTTCATCAATCAATAGATATGGTACTCAAATAGATAGCAATAGTCTTACCAATTAAGGTTTGACATCAATGACAAAATAACAATTGTTTCAATTGTAGCTTTCCAACAATCTTTTCAATATATATATATATATATATATATATATATATATATATATATATATATATGTTATGCTTCACATGTTTGTACAAAGTGAGATGAAGTTGTAGTTACCCCCTTGTGAGGTCCACATGATGGTGTCTTCTTCTTCATTGTTTGATTATGACATGTTGTGCTTTAGATATTTTATTATGAGAAAGTACACTTGACATTTGCATGTTTACTAAATAGGTACCAGGTACATTCACCCTAATTTTTAGGAGTTGTGTGTACCTATATCCCTAGAAGTGGCACAGGAAATCGTATCACCAACCTTTCATATTAAGTCAATGTTGTTCCTGTATGGACGATGTATTGTGAGTAGTATATTATTCCCTCTGGTACATGTTGGTAAATCTAGATTCATTATGCTTTTGTGATAGACCAGTGACTATATGTACAGTTAGAAGGTCCTACAATGGTCACAGATGATATTTAATTAAATAGTGATTTTTAATTCTTTGGGGAATTATAATACTTATTTTATTTATTGTATATTTGTCCATAGTTGGATTCCAATTATCAGGAATCGATTTTATTGTGGTGGGGCGAAAGGTTAGTAGGTTATTTTAATTATCTAAATAACCTATTTTAAAAGTCACTTTTATAATGTGCTATATATGTTGAAAGTGAGTTCTTTTTACTCACTTTTTCCTTTTGGTCTTTTATAAATTTTGGATTTTGCTTCAAACTTGATTGGAGAAATCAACTCTTTTGTTTTTTGTGTCTGACTGGGTTGTCGGAGCTTGGTGGGTAGTGGCTTTTTGGTATTGTGCCATGAATACCTTCATTTCTATGGATCAAATTTTGGGTTGAGCGAGGAAATTTATTTATTCCTCATTCTTTCAAGTTTCTCCTTTGGTTGTGAGGTAGGGCCTTTAGTATTTTATTTGTTTCTCCCTACTTTTTTCTATTTATTGTTTTCTTTTTACTCGGGGGCTGAGAGTTAGTACTCCCCCACTTTCTCGTAGGTTCCAATTTCCCGGTTGACTCACTATGAGAAACTGAGGTTTGCATTATTCATTTTAATACTGCTATGCTAGCTATTTTTCTGTGTTTATTGGGAACTAGAATTTTATTGGTTTTGGGTGTTGTTGGGTGCCTATGGGCAAGTGGATTTTTATTTTGTAGCATTTTGAGGAGTTTAGTTTCTGGGAAATTTTGGGGTCACCTCATTTTGTGTGCCATCTAGTTTTTATAGTTGACTATTTGGTTAGATACGATTATGAGAGTGTGTTGTCCTCCAGGCTTATAACAATTCTATGGTTTTACATTATCAATTTTAGATTCATGAGTGAATCTGTACTCCTCGGCCAAGTGTCTAGTTGAGTGTGCCATGAGAACTTGTGTGTCTTTCCTTTTTATGAGATTCTTCTCCATGTTGGATTTGATCTCATTGGAATGCATAATGATGGTGTTTGTGTCCACATCATAGGATTTTTTATACCATGACGAGATTGCATTGAGACCCTTACTCTTGGTTGAAACCAATCGAGTCATTTGGGGTATTTTGGGGATATTTGTACTTGTGAGTCTTTTGGGGGACTTTTCCTAGTGGATTGTGTTGAGTATTGGAATGGAATGGCTCTTCAAGGTGGACCAGAGCACAAAGGGGTATTATGGTAGCCTTTCTTGAGTTGTGAATAAAAAAATCTTATCATCTTATTTTTTTTCCTTACTGCTCTCTCATCCTGATGATGGATCATAGAGTGTGATCTGAAACATTGATGCTTAAAAACACACACAATCAAAAACCAGAAACTCAGCTCTAATAAAAAAATGATAACATTAAACATTAAATGGGAAAATAAAACTTAATACAAGACTTTTTGTGACTTCATTTCTATATACGGACGTTAATATGATATGGCTTGCCTCGCCATCTATGAACCTTGATATAGAATAGTACCTTGACATATATGGATGTTGATATGGTACATTATAGCTTTTCCATCTATAGATGTTGATATGGCTCAATAGAGCATCCTTGATGAGAGAAGGATAAATTGAAGCCGCATGAGCCTTTATGTGTTGTGTGATGACATTTCATTCCTATATCTCCACTTTATACTTTTTTAGTTAAGTAGTGACCTATTCCTACTTTTTATGTTCTTGTATTGTATTCATCACTATGTTTGTGGTTTCTCCCTTGCATCTTGCATATTGTTTATCATGAGTGTAGTATGTTTTAGTGTGAGTGTCTTCTTGTGATTGTGGTTGGGTTACTATCTCCTCGAGCATGGTGGGGTGGGTGTGTGAGTACTACATGGTAGGGAGGTTTTTCTAACTATACCACTACTGTGGACCGGTGAGCATAGATGGAATTCCTGTAGCTATAGTATTAGAGCTTGAATTCTTACACTCTTCATTGTATGTTCATAGTTGTTGCTAGTATTGATGTTGATCTATCTCTGTATATTTATGCTTTTCATTTATGTCATTAATTTTCAATTGAGCACCCATATCCTCAATGTGCGTGTATCTTGTAATTTTTGGTGTGGAGCTAGCTTTTAATATTCCCTACGTTGGTGTCAGCAAGCCTATCTAGTTTTTGGAACAAGGTAATTATTTGTTGTAAGTTTTGGCAACAATACTCACCTATTTTTAGATTGAAATTTATTTAAGTGAATGGAATCACATATGTTGATATCCTAGTACTATTTTACGTCCTTAATTTTTTAGAGATCTTCAAGACCTTTCTGATGCATTTTGAACAGAGTCAATCTGACTCTAGATGCAAAAGTTATGGCCTCCAGAAGGTCTTGCTATCTTTCTGAGGTAGAACATCATTTCCGGTGTTTAGAACATCATTTACGATTTATTAAAATGTCATTTCAAGTAGTTAAAATGTATTTTATGGTAAAAAAATGTGTTGGTAGTTTAAATATCATTTTTTATATGTAAAAGGTCATTTCCAGGAGGAAAGGTCATTTCTGGGAAGAAAGGTCATCTCCGAGAGGAAAGATTGTTTCCCGTTAAGTTTTGTCATCTTCGGGATAGTGAAAGCTTCCACTCCTTGTTTTTAAAACCTTTTTACCATCCTAGATACCCTTTATGGAGTAGATACCATCCCTTTCATAATAGTCTGGTTTTGTGCTTTATGGTTAAGCTTATCTCATCCTCGCATATGGATCTCCATTGAGTTACCTTGAGAACATGTGTTCTCTAGTCAGTGTCTTTGGTTTGTGGCTTGGGAATCTTTGGAAGTGTTTAAATACTTCCGCTTGTGTAGGTGAACATGCGAGTTTCCATGCTCCCTAAATTCCTTCATGTTTAAATGTTTCTCTGTTGCACTTGGTTACCCTTTCATGATGTTGGTAACTTGTTTTAAAACAAAAAATTATCTAGTGCATATATTATCCTTCTGTTCCAAGGATTCTCGGGCATGAAATTACTCGATTCATCAGTGTATTGAAATGGACAAACAAAATAATCAATAGTAGATGTATTTTCTTCAATAGTGCCATAAAATCAATTCACAAACCACCATTTCATTAACTCTTCCCAGGATGAAAAACTCTACGATGGTAAAAAATTATAAATTTCACTTGCAACACCCTCCAATGAATTTGTAAAGCATTTCATGATTTCATCTTTTGCATAAATCTAGAAATATTTAATAAATTTATAAAATACCTTCAAGTGCCCAATTGCTAATTCATCTTCCCTTCCATATAATTGTGGTACACTTTCCCTTAGGTCAAAAGGAACATGATTTGGATAATCTGGAATGTCACTAAGCTATAGTGGCTCATATAATTTTCTTTGTAAACATGTTTGGTATTGTTGTTGTGGGTATTTTATTCCTAAATACAGATCTTCATATATATCTGAATACTAGTACATACTGAATGTCTGAAAATGTTGCTACTATTTCTTCTTTTCTTTAGGTTATTTTAAAACAGAGTCACCACCTCTTTTAAAGAGGAATAAAGTTATTTCCTTTTTCTTATGGGTCTTCTCCTTCAACAGAGTCACCTTGATATGTAGCAAATCTTTAGAAATGAATCTTAATATTATGAATCTTTCTCTCTAATAGATCACTTAATTGTTTCCCCAATAGAGCCACTAATTTGTTGGATGTATGAATCAGATAGGGAAATATCAACTAGTCTAATCTGATGCCAAAGATTCTAGATGATTAAACAATATTTCTTATCCAACTTCCCCAATAGAGTACTTCTTTTATGTTCTCCCTAGTGGATTCACCAATTTGTTGGTTGTGTGATTAGGATGAGGCTATCTCAACTATTCTCATATGATAACACCAAAGATTATAGAAATTTTCTTCGTTCAACTCCCCAATAGAGTCACCAAATTTTTGATTGTGTGACTCGAATGGGGCAAAATGAACTCTATAATATTTAGTAATTTAACACCAAACATTCTAGCCCAAATATAACAATATTTTTCATACACAAATCCCCACCAGAATCACCAATCTGTTGGCTCCCAAATCAATAGATTGGAAAATTCAAAGAGTATGCCAATCTCTATGATCAAATTCTCCAGCTGACTTGGCCAACGAATGGGATCAATAAAATTATAGTTGAAATCCCCTACTCTTCAAGCTCTGTAGAACCTAGACCAGTGCACCTATTCTCCAACTATCCCCTTTGGTTGAAATTTTATTAGCAGATTGATTCCTTTCCCTTTTATCTGTAATATATCAAGATGGCATAAATTCTTGGAATAGATTCACTTGTGAGTTTCTTTACTCTTGTTGTTGACTACCTCTATCTTCAATTATCTACTGCTACTTCTTTAACTAATTTTAAGTCTTCAACTACCTTGGATTCTCCTAATATCTAATTGCTTCTATCTATTCTTTGAATACATGATTGCCTCTATTTGATTTATTCTATCTACCCCTTAATTTATCTATCTGCTCCTACTAAAAGTAATGATTTGATTTTGTTTGAAATTTATATCTTTAATGAATAAGACCAGTCCCTTATCCTTATTGGGAATAGATTCACCCTTCCTCACACCATCATGTACAAATTTGTGAGACAATATTTTATCCTTTAAATAAACTATCAACCATTAAATCCTATCAATGAAAGATGATCAAGTACACAACACATGAATAAGTCTAATTGATTTTAATTTCTCTTTCAAAAATCCAATCAGAAAAGAAACATAAGGACAAAACTGCACAAATGCTTCTTGATATTTGAATTAGTGTGAAGGACAAATAATATCTTTGCAAAAGTTTTTAAAATGGCAATTAATTCTTTGAATTAATAATCACAAGGAACCAATTTGAAAACAAAATAACTCCACACCACAATTGCAGAGAAAGGACTAGATCCTGTATTTATTTCTTCATAGTGGTAAACTACAATGATATATTTATAATGTGATGATCCATTCTTTAAAGTTTACACCACATATGTATGTGTTTGAATATTTTTCATACCCCTTTGGGGTGAAAAGACACCACCCTATATTAAAATTAAATTTGTTTTAGAAAAAAACTAATCAACTATTTAGTTGATAACTACCTATCTTTCGGATTTTGGCTTGGTTAGAAGCTGAAAACACCTTGTAAGGATCTAAGATTTTTATTTGAGCTTGGAAATTTGATTTTTGGAACTAGGTAATTTTTAGATTTTCACTTTTCACTCATTTTCATCCTCTTTCAACATTGTCGTTACAATGGGTTGAAATTCCAGCATCTCTAAAGCCTGCACTCATAAAAATATGATGGTTCCCGTTATAGAGATTACTCACTTGCACCTTTAGATTTGAATTGAAAATAATATGGTGTTTTACCCCATCGCATATTTATACACATGTACTATGTCAGATCACCATCTATCTTGATTGAAATGTTTTGTGAATTCTCCAAGCCACAATTTTGTCTCTGATGAAATAGAGACCATTTTTCCACTTTGCTACAATAGAAATTACTCCTCATTAAATAGAGATAGTTTTTCCATCTCTCTAATAAAAAAATTGACCCTTGCAAAATAGCAATGAGTTCCCTATTTCACAGCTTACTATTTTGCACTTTGCAAAGTAGCGAAATATGCTGAAAAGGATATTTTTCGTAGTTTGTGTGATTTATGAAACATTTTGAATATTATAGTTGTAAACATGGGGTTTTTAAAATAGATAAATGGGTACCTTATTATGCGGGCAATCATGGGAAATAATTAATTTGGTGAGGAAGAACTTAAAAAATGGTCTACTTGAAGGAATTTATAGGATGCACTATAGAAGTGCTTTGGAATCTTAAAAGCTAGTGCTCTGAGAACATGTCAATTATGGCTATGAGAGGCTGAAAATGAATGTATATTATTATTCATAGGATTTCATAGAGGACTTTCTCATTGAGCATGGGATTTTAACAAATATTTTTAGGGTTTTTTTCATTATATGGAACTCTAACATTTTCCAAAAATTGAGAGCTCCAACAATACCAATATTGTAAATTAGCAAGAAAACAACCCTAAAAGGAAATGAGTCAAGGCTAAGATCTCAAGTAGAACAAGATAGGATCCCAAGCCATCACAACTAAACTAAACCACCAATAGAGGTCGATCACTAGGTCCAGATTAACATGCCTTCTAATAGTAACAAAATCATCCTCAACAATAACCACCATAAAGATGACATAGGCCAACACTTCTAATGCATATGAGGAACACCTATAACAAGTAGCATAAAAATAACCCATATCCACATTGTACATATTACAGAAATTATCACAACCCATTCCGGGAAATATAAAGGGAAGGCCAACATAGGCACCACATGATGCATCTACCATAGAAAGGACCCACAAAGCCCTATGTAGAGAAAATGAATAGAGACACCCAAAAGAGGCCTCCAAATAATCATCTTTAACACATGGGTAAGAAATCACTTCAATAACCAACACTTCATATAAAAACAATTGCAACTACTTTATCTATTTAGCAATGCCATGCATAGATCCTCATAGTTGAACCTTACAATAAACTATAGGAACATGACAAGGAAGCCTGCATTGTAAACAACCTGTCCAAAACATCTAGAATAAACCCCATACTTGATCCAATGGAAGAAAGAATAACAGTGAAGATTTTTAGGGCTAAGATCCCTAAAATGAACACGTAGATGTGGCCAGAAACCACAGTATAACCACTACTACTAAAAGATCCCAATAGATAGAAATTTGACAAATTTGAGCATAGAAAGGCATACATCTCATGACATGCCCTTTTTTAGGAAGAAAAAAAACCCAACTATGACCTCCACCCTTAGAACACTTCAAATGGTCCCAACCTTGACCAACTTAAATAAACCACCAATGGTCACGACCATAAGCAAATAGCTGAAAAATCACAAATTTCAACCATGAAAGAAAATACCTTGACCGCCCAAAATCCACACCATGAAAATTTCCACAAAGAGAATGATTGAAGAAAAGGCTTGAATAAAATCAAACACTATCACAAAAAAGGTCAGATAAAGGCCAAGAATCCAACCACATAGAGAGAGAGGAAAGCCCCCACATAGTATTCCATTTCATTGGTGTGGACAAAGGGAGGAGTATACTAGAATAGAAAGCCTCTGTATCACTAATTAATATAATAAGGGTATCCAATAGGCTTGGACTACCTAAAACCTCCCACAAATATTTGGCAAATCCAACCATGGACAAGGGACAAAAACTGGTTATACCCTGAGTAGGAAGAGGCAAAAATAAACCCAAACAAGAAAGAATCTAGATAAACTCAAAAGTAGCTAGCGAAGAGCCCAAAATATTTATGAGAATAATGAGGTTCTTACAAGTAGATTTCTCACCATGAACCAGGCATTAGAAACAAATTTAATAATTGTAGAGGAGAAGAAAACATTCTCTATGAATCCAACAAAATGCACAACTATCATCTCCACAAGATTGAGATTAAGAATTCTCCAGTCCAGAATGCAAAAATTAGGCCCAGAGTGTGGGTAAGGAAGTGTCCAAGAGGACAAAAAATCCATAGAATCACCACAAACATCTCCTTTTAAAACATCATAACCACTATCATCATTTTCTTCCTCTGCATCCCCCTGCAATATTGTATTTTGAAAATCCTCCCTTGCTCATCTCCATGCTTAGAGCCATCCTTCCCCTATGTTGAGTCTTAGACAAAAGATTTATTTTGTGTGTAAAACCTTTGGTAGTGTAGAGGTCTAAAAAGTTATCACACATTAATTTGGAAGCTCTAGGACCTATTTGAGCCACATTTTATCAATCTCCTAGATTTCAAATGCATTGATGCTTGATTTTCTAATTTCCTCTCCATTTTTCCCCAAGCCTCTTAATACTTCTTGGACCCTACAAATTTTTCCTCAACATTTACCCTTCCAAGTATAGGTCAAACTTAGTTTGACCTATACCAGGTATAGTTCAAACCACTTTCAACCTCTATAATTGGCCCCAATGCAAAGTATTTTTATTTTCCCTCCTAGCACAATCGGCCTCCACAAATTTGGATCCTAAAATCTCTATAAAAGGAGGTTTCTTCCCTTCATTTTTCCATGAATCCATGAAATTTATTTGATTGTTCACTTACATATGTGATCTATTATTGAAGTATTCATTTCTCAAGCATTCAAGTCCAAGGTGCAATCAATATCTTTTTTGGTGATTTGAAGCAAACAAGGAATTAGCTCCAAGATTTGAATCCTTTCTTCCTTCCATTCTTTCTTCTCCTTCTCCATTCAATAATTCCAAGAATTCATACATCCATGATCTATGATTTGGAAAGTGTAGATCTATTGCATTTCATGAAGACATCCTACATTCTACAATTCAACATTCAATCAAACAGGTATACATTCTTGTGGGTACAGTGGATCTATATTCATCCACAAGGGTTTGACAAGCAAGGTGAATACTTACATTTTTTTTCTTTTTTTAAAATGATTTTACTTATTTCATTTTGAGGTTAATTCCTAAATGGGGGCTTGGCCAATGCAAGCCCCTTTCCCCTAATAATTTCCCCTTCTCTTGTGTGAAGGTGTATATTTATAGAGTTGAAGAGGCATATTTGCAGATCTGGAAGTGTAGCATCAGTCATAGTCTTAAGAACTTTAGATTCAGACCTCCAGGTTATAATTCAAACCACCTTTGACATATATCTAGTTATAGGTCAAACTAAGTTTGACTTATTCCTACAAAACTTTTATTTTCATAGTAGAGAGCCCCAACTTGTAGGTTTCCAAATCCTGATCTGTTTCTAGTTACAACATAGTTTGACAAGGTTTCTATAGATCTCAATTTATATCCTCTATGACCCTTCAAGGTGATTTCTTCCTTATCCCTATTCCTTTCTAGCACTTTCTTTGGTACACTAAATCATATATCTTGTTGTTTATCATTGTATGTGTGTTTTCTTTACTTTACTTGCATACATTTCCTTTCTATCATATCATTCTTACATAAACGAAAAGAGATCCTAAAATTACACATTCCTTCCAAGGATAGATCATGAATAAGAATACCTTTATCTACTCGGGTTGTGCTAATCAAATTTAGCCTAAAAAAGAGATCACATTTTAGGGTTCATTTTCAATGTACATGCAGGACTTGGTGATTTATCATTTATAAACATTTCACCATATACATTTTGGTGAACCCGTCGTGAAATGGTTATCAATGGTAGATGCACACTTCACCAATACATTTGGAATTAGGATACCCTCTCCTATAGGATAGATCTGGAAAGTACAACCAAGTAAGTAAGGGTATAAGCATGGGATCTACATTTTATAGGTTTGGATGTCCTTAATTTCCAAAATGAGATACGAAAGAGAAGGAGATATGTATAAATCTGATCTATGAAAGTAGATACAAGAAAGATAGATAGGAATGTTTTCACCTAAAAATGAGAAAGGGAAAATGAATTCGAAGGATGATTTTCTATCTTTTGGAGCCCCAAAATGACTTGATTCCTAAATCTGGCAAACTACAACCTGCAACACAAAATCCTAAAACTTTCTATTTTTTCCTAGTAATAGGTCAAAAGTGGTTCAACCTATACCTAGGTATAGGTTGAAGGTTTGAAATATACCTTTTCTACTCAAAATTAGAAACAAAGAGTTGATCTAGGAAACTCTTTTGATTGTCTTTTGGATTATGTAACTAGATTCTATACTATGAACATTAGGGTATAGGTCTAAGGCTCAACCTATACCCGGTACTATCAGAAGAGGAATAAAAAAGTGGATCTAGAGAATACTTCCAATTGGGTTCCTAGATTTGTAGCTAAATCTGCACTCCAAAACTAGAAAATCTTGAAAAATTTGTGTGTGGGTGGCTATATAGGGTTTTTCCTTATTCAACCCCCCTTTTTGTGATTTTTAGCTCTACGAATAGCCGTTAATAAATGTAAAAGGTCTGAAGTGCTCGTGTATCTAGATTGTATGTCGAGAATGCAAATGAGCTAATATATCATGTAAACACCTAGATTTAATCCTATATAGAGTGAAACCCTAGAATGTAACTACAAAAAAAATGTGCTTGAAAATGCATGTATATCATGATCATGTAAATATGAAGTAGCAAAGCATAGATTTGAAAAAAACAAAGAAATCATATGAAGCACCCAAGGGAAAAAGTACACCTAGCCATCTTGACGATCCTTCCAAGGCTAGATCATGAATTAGAATCCCTTTATCTACTTTGTTTGTGATAATCATATTTATCCTAAAAAAGGCATCACATTTTAGGGTCCCTTTTCAATGTACATGCGTGACTTGGTGATTTATCATTGATCACCATTTCACCATATACATTTTGGTGAGCCTACAACTTTCATGCTTCATACTTTTTGTTTTGGTAATTAGATGTCCTTTGCATCTAGTTGTAATTTCATTTACATTATATACATCATATATTATCTCTTGCATGTTTTGGTTAAATATATTTTTCATTCCTATATTTGGATCTAATTTGTTTTGGTTATATGGTATGCCTTTGAATATAGGTTCATTTAGTGTTTAATATTATTTTATACCTAGATCTACTTTGTATGAATTGTGGTAATCTTTATTTACATTACATTATTGTATTGCATGTTCCCTCCCTTTCATTCCTTTGTGTATGAGCTTTATCACTTTGATTCCAACCTATAGTATTCCATTTAGAAGAATTTCTTGGCTCATGGGTTCTTTTGATCTTGAACCTTCCTTATTTCCTAGGAATCTCTATGAAACCAACATGCCTCCTAATGATCTGATTCCTTTCATGGAGAATAACTCTTCTCATTCTTCTCATATTAAAATAAAGCATTAAGATTTCCTCCTACCCAAGTGCAAAATCTTACTCATGAATTTGAAAAGTTTGAACATTGGTTAGCTCAAGAGAATCATAATTTTGAACCTCTTTCCACTGTACAAGGTTTAAATAAATTCATTCATAATGATTAACATGTTCTTAACCTCTTGCATGGAATTTCTCATCTTATTAATTCAAATGTTAAACATCTTACAGAATGTGCTCAAGAATTAGGCTATGTTCCCCCTTCTACAAGTGTTGAAACTTCTTTGTCCATTTCCACTTCCATTCCCAGTCTTTCCTCTTATGTTCCACCTCTTATCAAAACTTGAATCCAAAATTATAACCCCACACATGTGAGTCTCCCTAATATTTTTCTTCCTTCTCTTCTTACCATTGTTCCATGTGTTTTATTTCCTTCATCTATATCTTCTTATCATAGTGTTCCTTTTTCATATCCCAATCCTATTTCCTTGAATTCTCCTACCATGCTTCATGCTTCTTCCAACAATATTCCATCTATTTCCCATAATATTCCTAATATCTCCAATCTTTCTCCTCCTATCATTTCTTCTGCTGATTCTACCATTAATATCTTACCTCAAACCCTGTCTTCTTTACAACAACAACTTGCTTCTTTAACTCAATCCAAATTCAACATTCCTACATGTGATATTACTAGTCCTTTGTACATATATATCATCCAAGCTATTATTCTATAAATTATTTAGATTCCTCATCTTGAGACTTATAAGGTAAGGGTGATCCTATAACTCATGTTAAAACTTGTCAAACCTTGTGCAATGATTTCTCTCACAACTATAAGTTTATGACAAAGTTGTTTACTAGAACCTTTCATGAAAAATCATTGCAATGGTACTTCTCTTTGCCTCCTTATCCATTGATTCCTTTCATAATCTTTCTAATGCTTTTATTCAACAATATCAAAACAATATTGTTCCTCAAATTTGTTTGACTGATTTTATGCATTGTAAACAAGGTGTTAAAGAAAATGTTACTGACTTTATTGGTGTATTTAATAATTTCCATGCTCATATTTCTTATCATGTTCATGATGTTTATATATAATGAATTTTTATTACTAATTTACAAAATTACAATAGAGATAAGATATTTCTTACCGAGTTCTCTTCCTTTTCACAATTGTGTGTAGTGCTTCATCATTATCAATTTCAAGTGAGTCAATTTGAGTGCAACACTCCAATGGTTCATGTCCCCATTGATAAGAGTGATTCCACATCTAATTTTTAAAAAAATTAGAAGACTAATAACTACATCAAAATAAAAAAATCATCCAACACAGTTGATGAAAAAGTGGCAGAGGCATCCAAAGGTGTAGCTCCTTTGTCCTCTATGTTTAGACCTTCTTGTACTTTTACTCCAACTGGTGAAAATTTTCATAATGTGATGTTGAAGTTAATTAATGAATACATTATTAAAATTCCTCCTATTAAATCAATTGACCCATCAAAACCACCTTCTAGATTCTTTGATCCCAAATATTTATGTCTATTCCATCGTCAACCTGGTCATGATACTGAAAAATGTTATTCCTTGAAAAATTTGGTTCAAAATCTTAATGATTCTAATCTTATCAACTAGGGAAATAAATTAGGTGCACCTCCTAATCACAATTTGTAAATATACACTAATCCTTTCTGATCTCAGTTAACCAATACTGTTGAGCAACAATCCTCTCCCATGCATTGTGATGAGAAAGTTGATGAAGCCACTTATATTGTCAACCAAGTTGAACATGTTCAAACTAAAACTCAACCTCCTAAACCTAAATATTGAATTAATTTTTATCCTACTAAAACAATTAAGGAACCTGATGGTCCTCTTTACATTGCTGCTAGGCTTTTTGGTATTCCTTCCTATGGTACCCTTGTTGATCCCACTTGCATGGTAAATTTGATAACTAAAGAGCATGTTTTTAGGAAATGATTGCATAAATATTTCTATGATAAATATGATATTTTTATTCAAACTTGCAATGGTATCCTTTATCCCTCACATGGTTCCATTTCGTCTCTTGTGGAAGTTGGTGGTAAAATCTTGGATATTACTTTCAATATTATTCCTACTTTTGATCAATTTCAAGTTAAAATTGGTCTTCCTTGGCTTACCCCTATGAATGTTGTGGCTTTTCCCATTCATAAGTGTGTTAAATTTCCTCATAATGGAGAGATCATGAATATTAACCATATTCTTTATCAACCTTCATCTCTCAAGAATCTGTTGACCTTTATTTCTTTTGGCCTTGCATTCCTCAACCAACTAAGGTTCATCCTGATTATCTTTTTTTCTTATACCAAGCCTTTAAGATTAAAAATATTTGTGAGCTTCGAAAACCTAAGGATGATCTTAGTCATGGCCTTCTTCCCACACTATCTATTTCTCATATTTCTTATACGCATCCTCTTCCTACCATTTATCAACTTAGTGTGGTTCCTTTAGTTCTTCTTCCTAAAGAGGAAAAGGACTCAATGTTGATTGATCTTATCCCAGCTCAAATATCTAGCAGAAGCAAATGAAACTTTCATGCTCATGATCTTCATCACAAATGTCACACTAAAGCCCATGCATGTATTTCCCAAAACATTTCTTGACCCCATACCACTCCTCATACTTCACTTTTCTTTGACCAACCTATGCTTGATCCTATGGAGGAAGTGAATTGAAACATATTTAAAATGAAAAAAAAACATGACAATGTTATTTTTATCTCAGATTATATTACAATTAATCTTGATGACGAAGATACTCTTGATGATGATATTCATGATGCTAAAAATGATATGCATGCTAGTGATTCTGATGATATGTATGACATTGTGTGTATATAAAGTATACCTTCATGAAATTAGGTTTAAATCTATCAATTATATGGAAAGAAAAGTCTAATTTAACTCAAAGAATTGACAAAATAACAATAACCATTCCATGACTCTCTAACTAAGCTTGCTAATGAAGCTCTCAACCTTAATCTCGATTAGTGACAGTCCTAGAATGAGAATTGATGTATGATAATGCCTAAATCTAGCTCTCAACTCTCAAATTTCAATGCAAATCATTAAATTATGCTCTTCAAATTGCTCAATCATGCTCTCAAATTGATATGATCTCAATGAATTTCTCTATCGTGTAGATGCAATTGCTCATGAATGTCTAGGATTTTTAATACTCTAAAAATGCTTGGTATTTATAGTATTTCCCAAGGGTAGGGGGTAGAGTTAAGTTGATCATGATCAAATCTTGCTTGAGTTGAAGGCTTTCAAATGATTTCAAATGGAGAGACCATTTAAATGGTGGTCTCAAAGGTTGGGACCACGAGACAAATTGGGTGGTGAGGATTTTGAAGGGTCAAATGAGTGGTCAAGATTGCAAAGTTTGGATTGATCCATGTGCTTTCAATCCTTGATTTTCATTGGCTCTTTGAATTCTTGTCTCCTTTGTTGAATTAAATCAGGATTTAATTAATATGATTAATTAGTTAAATTAACAATGTAAGGGAATAGGTTGATTTTGATTTTTGATTTAAACTATACAATTAATTGATTAAATCAATTACATAGTTTTTGATTAATCCCTTTTAGGCTTATTTAATTAATTGATATATGTATTAATTGGTCCTCTGATTTAATGCAATTTATTCCCTTTTGATTGAATTAATCCATTTGATTTGATAAAATTTCCCTTTGACTTGATTAAATACACCTGACCAAATTTAGGTGTCTACAAATGCCCCTCTTTGAATTGATGTGCAAAGCACATTGATTCAAAGAAAATTGATGTCCTGATCTGATTGACTGATTTTATTGATTGATCTGATACAATGTCTGATGTGAAACCCTGATTTGATTGATGCCCCACACTTATAATTATTGAAAATTTTAATGCCCCAGATGCAAATGATGGAGATTTGATTGATAGGACTTGCCCCTGATTTGAAAAGAAAAATCAATATGAATTCTTGATGCCTATATGCTGTAGATATGATGCCCCCTCGGGAAATGAATCAAAATTATTTGGATGATTTGATTGAGTTTGGGAAATTTTTATTTGTTTCCCATTAAAATCAATTTGAAAATGCCTCATTTATGAGAGAATTTGATGCCAATAGCTATGATTGAGAAAATGTTGATGTTTTAGATAAGGTGATTATGTTTGGATATCACTTGATGTTATTTAGAATTGACTGGCTGATGTTGTATTGATTTCAATCTTATAGGATAGGTAGGTTGATGGATTGATTTGATAAATGGATAATTCACTCTCAAGTTCTAGAGAGACAAAAAAATCAATGCACTCAAGATGATAAAATAAATGATAGGATAAATGATTGACGTTAAATGATCAATTGGATGATTTGACTGATGGATTCTTAATTTGATTGAAAAATAGATGATGGTGTGAGACATATAGCTAAGGAAATTTGATATGATTCAGGTTTAGATATAGGTAGAGGTGATGAACAAAGTTAGGTTGCCCCTAGATGATCAGATGGTTAGGTTGCTCCTAGGTGAGTAGATGCATAGTGATGATACCCTTGATGTAGCATTTATCATTTGATGGATCAAACATTTGAATTAAATTGATTAGGACTTTGATGATAGACCAATGATTAACTTTCACCTCCTTCATTAAGGAAAATCCCACAACTACTACAATGCAAGATTAATCTATATGAATGCAACTAACTGTCATTTTTTTGCAAAGAATGAAAATGGATATATTTTCATCATTGAGCTTTTTGGAACTTGAAAAAAAATGCAACCCTCACTGGTTAGATTTGCAAACCATGAGAATATGAATACTGCTTTTGTCAGATTCAATGTTGCAAGTGGATGTTGGCATTTAGATATGAGAGATCTAAATGTCCAAGGTATCTTTTCATGTAAATGGATAGAGATTGAATCCCTTTCATATGAAAAATGTCATTGATGACTCTTTTATGGTCATATCTTTAGACAAATTCGCATATTTCAATGAATCAATCTTAAAATAGTCACACATAAATCAAGAAAAATGGCATGCTTTCATCATCACTAATCTAGTTGAACATCATTGATTGGATACAAAGACATGAATTGAAAATTCAATACCTCATCAAAACCTTAGTGCTATTGTTGTTGTATCCATATTTCAAATAGAACTTCATCCATTTCAATCTTTTGGTTTTGTCAAATTTTAATCCTGATAATAATAAGTCAATGAACGTCAAGGATCAAGTTTCAAGATCGAATGTTTGAGTTGAACAATGATGTAAATCAAATGTTCAAGTGTTTATTTGGTTTTTTTGATGCATTGATGCATATGAATTGGTGCCTACTTTGGTGATATTCGCTGATTTGGATTAATGCCCCCAGTTGAAAAGAAAATTGTTGGACTTGGGAAAACTTCCAAATATGAAAAAAGCTCGGTGTATGCAAGATATAGCTCACAGACTTTATGAAAAGATTTTTGGATTTTGAATTTTTTTAATGTTTTTTTATTTTTTTAATGTTTTTTGATTTTTGATTTTGATTTTAATTTTTTTAAGATTTTATTTTGTACTGTTTAGATATTTAGCGATTTACTAATTCTCAAGCAAGACCACATTGGTTTACCCCCAATGTATAGAAAGGTATAGGACATGATAGATGGAGGCACAAGATGATGTATTGGAAATGGATAAGAAATGATGGATGAAGTGTGTGTAGTGAATGTGACCCGTAGGACCATCTCCTCAAGATTACCCAAGCTAAGGAAAAATGATATAGTAATGTAAATCATGTTTTGGATAAGAAATGAAAACCAATAATGCAGTGATAGATAGAATATAGGAAAATGACCTGATGTCATGAAAGTGGGTGGTCCAAAAGAATGGACATGGTAAGAATTTTTTGAGAATAAATTTTACAGTTTATGTTCTTTATTTTGATCAAGACCAAGAGTATTTGATAAGATGTGAATAGGATAGTACAATAAAGATAAAGTGGTGATGAAAGCTATAAGAGAATGATTTGGGATTATGGAAAGACTACTTAGGAGTAATGAAGATGGATTTTGGGATAAGAAAGATCATGATAGGGTAGCATGGATGCAATAAGTGAATAAGTTAATGGAAAATATAACAGATGTCAAGATACCTGATGCTCATGGATATGTTCAACCTTGTCAAGATCAAAGGTGAAAGAATGAATATGGATGCGAGTGAGATAAATGGTAAGAAGATGGAGGATAACATGGATGAAACTTTCCCCCAAGTGTAGAGTGCAAGGAGGAACTATGCATGACGCTTGTTTGCCAGGTTTTCATCATGGTACTTGTCCAAGGTGCCACAAGAAGTGGTTTTCACCATAGGATGGATTTATTTCTCTTTATGTTTGCTAGCAAGGTGCCTATTTGCTAGGTTTTCACCAAGACACTTTTTCTTTTCTTTTCACTTTTTTCTTTTGTATTTTTCAATATTTCCCCAACATATGGATCTTTGGACAATGATATTTTGAAATATATTCTATAATAAACCATGGCCATGGCTAGGATGCTCAAAGATATTGATAAGGTGATGACAAAGGATAGATATGGAAGATAAAGGTAGATGTTGGTTAAGGTTTTATGCCATAGATTGGATAAGAGGGATGGAAAGATGGAAATAAAGTGTTGGATAATGGAAATGAGGATAAGAAGCATGTATGTCATGGATGGATATTTTGGAAAGATCAACTTTGACACACACTTTTAAGGGTTATGGAATAATGGAAGAACAATGGATGGAGGAGGTACAGTCGATGTATCTAAGATAGTGGATTTTGGGATATAGGAACCCAAAGTAGATTTGGAAAGTGAAAATTGTTTAGAAGGAGATGGAATGGAAGCCTTCAGAAGCTTAAATGTCAACTTTTATTTTTCTTTTGTGTGCAATTATTTCAAAAGTGACTTGGGAATCCACATAGTCTTTGATTTTTGTTTCTTTTGTGTTTCTTTTGAATGCATTTCTTCAATGAGGGATTTAGGAACCCACATTTTATTTTTTCTTTTTATTTTTTCTTGGTGGACCTTTGCGACCTTTTGGATATTTATTTTTTATTTTCATTCACATGTCGATTAGATGGGACATGGTGATCTTTATACATATGTGGATTCTTGGATTTCTGATTTTTATGTTGCACATCCAAATTGCTTCCAAAAGACTTGGGAATTATGGATGAATAGGAATTATATGAAGGGCTCATATGGATTGGTGTTTGGACATTCTTCAAGTATGGGCACCTTTGGTGATCTTGATACATGGTAGGGTAAGTGAGTGGAGAGATAGGGATGGTAGGAATGGTTGATGGAGGAATATATGGACCCAATAAGGATGGAAGGGATGAAGACTTTAGATTTGGGACATAGGAACCCAAAATAGATTTGGAGGATGGTGAAGGCATATGATTGCGATTGAATAGAGGGATATAAGATGTGAGAGGTATATCAACATCTTTGGAATGAGATGCATTTCTGAGAATCTCATCTTTAATATTTATCTTTATACCAATAGGCTCGTGAAGAACTTTCATAGGAGAAACTTTGATAGGATCAACTGAGGTTTGAAGGGATTTATTCTCATGCAAGGGATTTGGAAGAATGATGGTTTATTGAGATGAACATGGAGGAGTATGAAAAGGAGTTGATGGGATAATTTAATCTTGAAAAGGATCTTTGGATGGTGTAGAGAAGGTATTTAGCTCTTGATTTTCAATGTGTTGAATAAAAATGGTGGAAGATATATCTTGATCTTGCTTGGGAAATGGACTAGATACAGAACTTAGAAGGAAACATTGTTCTTGACCTTGAAGGATATCAGCTTGGAAAAAATGAAAGGGTGCAAGGGGATCATCATGAAATTATATGGATATGGGACCTTCATCAAATATGGGAGGAGATTGTATAACATCTTGATCTTGATCTTTATTGATATTTTTTTCTTCACACTTTGAATTATCCTCTTGACATGGATCCACTTCTAAGGAAAATCTATGAGTTTGGGTATGCATGGGGGATTCTTGAAGGGATAAAGAAGGATCAGTTGGAGCAGATATGATAAGCATTGAAACACATGAAGGTTTGGGGTCCATGACCCTTGAGGCATGAAAAAGATTTGCAGAAAGATGTAAGTTAGCTTGGGTTTCTTTTAGACGTATCTCTTGAGGGTAGACATAATTAGCATGAAAAGAAATAGGTTCTTTGTTCAATGAAGGCATTTTGGCTAGCTTTACTTCTTTAAGAGCTGAATGAATGGGTGAATAAGTAAAGGCTATAGGAGAACCATTTCTAGATAGGGGTTCATGTATTAGATATTTCTTGAGAGTAGTATCTTTCTCTTCATTGTCT
The DNA here is from genome assembly GCA_018584345.1 of Thuja plicata. Taxonomy (NCBI): domain Eukaryota; kingdom Viridiplantae; phylum Streptophyta; class Pinopsida; order Cupressales; family Cupressaceae; genus Thuja; species Thuja plicata. The sequence goes on along the minus strand of MU228125.1, from coordinate 76,102 downwards.
GGATCAAAGATAGGATGATTATGAAGTTTTTCTTGATCAAAGATTGTTTTTTGTGCTTAAATGCCTCTTCGATTGAAGAAGATGTAGATATAAATGGCTCATGTTCATAGAGAAAAGGAAAGATTGATCTTAATGATGTATCATTTTCTTTTTCCTTGTCATTCTTTAAGGTTGATGTGTCATAATTAGGAGGAAGCATAACTCCTAATCGAGCTAAGTGTAAGAAATATGGTTCTTTATCCCTCTTCAAAAATATTTCCATGACTTCAAGAAATATGGGATCTTGGGATGTCTCCTCAACTTCCTCTTCAGTTGCTTCTTCATCTTGATACCTATGGAAATTTTGATATTTATTTTCCATAGGATTGATTTATGTTTCAAATAGATTCATTATCATAGATATTTGAAGGAATTTGATCTATCTTATAGAATGGACACAAAGTACTCCAAAAAGGGTATCCAAAAGTGTTTTCAAAATTCTACCAAACCCTTGGTAAATGCCCCTTGTTTTACTATCTTAGTCTATATGCATTGTTCTATTGTTTCTACGCAGCATGTAAAAGTGGTTTACACACTCACTAGAATGATGTTACTCACAACTTTGAAACTGAGTATGTGTCATTTGATTTTTGATACACAACACTTGGCAGTTGTATGCGTCACTTGGAAGATAACCACGCGCAATTAAAAAATTAGTACGCATTACTTAAAATTTGGTATGTGCTAATTTGAAGTTGTTACGTGTCACTTAAAAGTTGGTATGCGTCACTTCACCAGGAAAATTTATTTGTAAATATATCTTCTATCTGTTCCTTTTTGCTAATATAATGCAATCTAATCTCTTTCTTTGTAACATTGTCCCTCAAAAAATGATACTTAATAGAAATATGTTTAGTCTTTAAATGCATTACAGGATTCTTTGAAATAATCACTGTGCTAGTGTTATCACAATGGATAACCACTAGCTCTTCAAAGATTATTCCAATTTCCTTCAGCATTTTTTTGATCCAAACAACTTGTGTATAATTTATAGAAGAAACATCATAATGTAATTTAGTAGTAGAATGAACAATATAGTCCTGGTTCTTACTTAACCAAGAAACCAACCTTTTCCCAAGGAAAAATGCTCCACCACCTGTACTCTTTCTATCATCCAGATTACTTGCCTAATCAGCATCAGTGTAAGCCTGTAAAATAAATTCATCTAATTTTTCATACCATAATCCATATTCTATTGTTCCTTTCAGGTATCTGAAAATTATTTTCACAGCAGCAAGGTGTGTCTCTTAAGGATCTACTTGATTTAATGCCCCGCCAGGAAACCCAGGAGAACTTAACCTTAAACATGACTCTAAGTTTACAGAATAAATTTTTTTTCTTAAATGTTTACAAACAATAATAATAACAATGTGGAAGAAACATAATGAAGTACATGACATACACGTAAGTACAACACAACATAGATAACATTTCTCGAGGGTTCCTTGACGTAGTATTACTTAAGCAAAATAATCTATGAATAACAACTATAAAAAACTATCATAAATGATACATCATCTGAATCCAATAACATACATCTCATAATAAAATATTACATATACATCTGATACCAAAGGTATACAACCTAATCAACATCCACTACACAAGTCGTAGGGTATATAATAATACATAATAAAACAATATAATGCATCCTCCAAAGGATGATAACCACTATCCATATATGGTACAAGTACACAACTCATGTAACTGAACAAGTCTCCAAAAGACTAGAAGATGAAACTGCAACAAGGGACATCCAAGCATGAAGAAGAATCTATCAAAATATCAATGGTAATAAGAATCACTACCACCTGACCGAGTGGAACCAAAGGTCCACTCCCACCGTGCTCAGGAGATAGTAACAGGCCCACTCACATGGGGTATACAAAAATAAGACAACATCAAGGTATACATGACATCATACTCAATGCATAGGAAGATCCAAGAATTTCACTAAACCACAATAAGGAATACTAAACAATACCAGAGGTAACAGACACACGTAGGATAACCTAAGATATATTTAGGGAAGTATCATCACATAAGTCTACCCTTGAGTTAACCCTAGTAGTCCCTCTTGGACGCTGGCCCCCAAGTGACTCTATGTGGCTCAGTTATCCTTTTGTGAATACAAGGATACCAACTCTCCCATCCTAGCATGTGATAAACTCAAGGCATGGGTAGAGGCTCAGTTATCTTTTTAGTACATTTTAAAACCCCTTAATGTTTCATATTTTCACTTATTAAGTAACTTGCCAATCAGATACCCTAGTAACCTCTTAGGGCCCTAGACCCATTGCAAGCCACTTCCCATCCATACACTTAGTTAACCTATCTAGGCTCATAATCAACACATGAAGATAAACATAATCTCAAATTGCATCCTGCCCATTCAACATCACATAGGTTCTCAAATAACCATACAATTAACCAAAATATTCTCATAACACTATAAAGCACATCATAACTAAATCAGGTTGGGTATAATAAATCAGGACCATGACATCATCACAAAACATGAACTAACATCACATAAGATACCATCAAGAAATTACAACCCCAAATCCTCTGGATTTATGTCCTAAATGTCATCTAACCCAACAAATACCTGAATACATGATAACATAAAAGAATATATAATTTATTTCATTACGCACTTAAAACACATCATGGCATAATAAATGCATATTCAGAATACACTAATCAATCACAATGTTAACATTGGGATAAATAAATTTATAACATCCTAATTTATGCAAATTCATTCATCCATTAAAATTACTATTTAGGAATAATTAAATATTCGATGTTGATGAATGTTAACATATCCTATAGATTTATTTATAAAATCAACCTATAAATGAACCTACAGAATAATTACCAATTTAGCTATAATTACAATAGAATGAAAAACCAAGGTAGGGCTTCCAATAGATGCTCATGTCAACATAATCTCATAATTAACATAATTAACATTACACAAAAATCAACATAATATTGTTGTATAATCTCATAAAAACAAATGCCACACTTTAGAGGAAATATATTTTATTTAGTAAACACTAAATTAAAATAAATTCAAACTCTATTTAATTACAACCAATGCTACACTAAATTAAAATTAAACTAAATAATATTAATTTAATGTAACATATTAATTAACTAAATTAAATTAAAAATTAAATTTAATAAATTTAATTGAAACTATATTATAACACACATTATAATATAATTATTAAATTAAATAATGTTAATTTTAATCTAACCAAAAACTATTTTAAATAACAACAATTTTAATCTAATTAAAAGCTGAATTAACAAATTTCAAAATATTAAAAAAAACAATTTTTAAAGTAACTAAATTATAATTTAATTAAGAAATAAAATTAAATAATATAAAAGCAAATGATAAATTTGGGGGAGTCCCATGGATCCCACCCTATCCCTTTCATAGCCCTACGGGCTCCTTCCTTTAAGGAAGGGCTACGGGTGGCTCGGTTGGGCCGACACCTTGGCTGTCATGTTGGTGCCTTGCTTGTTGCGTCAGGGGCCGACCCCGTGCCCTTGGGGGTGGGGGGTGGCCCCCACCTGCCCAATTAATTTTTTTTATATTTTTATATTTTTTTAAAATAATTTTGAAAATATACAATGAGGGTTTTTTTTTTTTAAATTCCGAAAATAGAATATTTAGAAAAGCTTCATTCTATTTTGTCCTTTCTTATTTTTGACTTTTCTTATTTTTTTACTGGTGAATTTTTTTTATTCACTATATTATTTTTATCCTCTGTATTTTTTTCCAGCAAGGTTTATTTTTGGAAACAATTAATTTTTTTCAAAACAAATAGATTTTTCTAGAAATCATTTTCTCTTCTCTATAGTTTTAACTATAGGCATTTTAATTTTTTGTTTTCTAGGAGTTTAATAGGGTATTTTTCCATGAAATTTGGCTAGCATAACAATGCTATGTTAAATAATAATTTTCTAAAACAATAAGAAATCTAGGGTTTCGAGAACACCCTTTTAAACAAGAAACACAACCAACTCCTATTTAAGGAAATAAGATTCCACAAGCACAACGATGACATAATTTTAATCAAGAATTAAAAACCACCAAAATTATCAAAACCCTACCTTAGCTCCAATGCAAGAAACAAAAGGAATTTTTTCCTTGAAGATGATTAAACCTTGAATCCTCCAAGCACACACAAAATCATGAATTCACACAAACTTTAATCCAACATGCAACCACAAAAAACCCCAATTCTCCAAACACCAAGAACACCCAAAGCTCTCCAAAAATGCTCCAAAACCTATTATCCCCAAAATGAGAGAAGCATTCCCCTAAAGAGAATTAACTTCCCGTAATTATGCAAACCCTAATAACAGCACCCCAGTTAACCCCTAAAAGGACTCAACTTAAAATTGAAAGTAAATAATAATTATTAATTAAAATATCTATTTACTTGCACAACTCAAGTTTGACTTGTTAAACCAAGTTGCATTTTGATTTAAAACTCTAATTTTCAATAATGAATGTGCACATGTAATTAATTAAATAATATATTAGATAGATTAAATATTTAAAGTACAATCTTATCCATGCACTCAAATACTTAATTATTTAATAATGCATAAATGCATATTTACTCTAATTTTCAATTAAATATTCAATTAAATCCCAATATTCAATAATTATACTTTAATTAACTTTTTAATTAAACATAGGTATTTAATTTAATTTTTAATTAATTAAATACCCTATATTTAATAATTAATTCCAACTATGTTCAATTAAATAAATGACATGATAAATCATATAGATATCAAAGCACTCAACTGAAATCAACAAAATCAACTCAAACACACATAAGGATGGGATCCACAAAATCACGTCAACTAGACGAATCTAGGTAGGGTAGCCAAACTGATACTTGTCCAATACTTAGGACAATTAGGTTTAAGGTAGGATTTGAACCTTAATATTATCTCCCCTCTCTTACCATTGAGGTTATTGTGATATGGCACGCTCACTCCAGCCAATTCAGGGAAGACTTAGCTCGGTACCTGCAAACATGTCATCATCAAGACGAATGTACATGGATATATAATATAGAAAACAATGGTTGAGACTAGGTTATCGTGTGGATCTCGCCGAAGCAAGTAACTATGAATCTTTCCCATACCATACCAAGCACATCAAGCAGTAATGAAAAATGTACAATGATCCATGTGCATATAAATCTAGAGTCAGTATTGTTAGAAAACCATAATCGAAATGAAATCCTAACATATACATAAGTATCATTAAGTAACCATAAATCACATGTACATAGAAGATAGAAAGTACTAGCAATGGATTCATAACATAATGAAATGCAATACATAAATATCCTTAGGATAAACACAAATAACCCCACATACATAAACAGTCCTAAAAGAGTTTGGCATCTGAAAACTAAAAAGCAAACTAAGAGGTGGGTATTACATCCTCCTCCCCTACAATGAGGCTTACTCCTGGAAGCCTACAACAAAGATAGAGATATCACTCTCTCATCAAAAAACATCCAAGCAAGTCCTAAAAGACTCAAAGTGTGGGTCCCATAAGACCCTTCCTAGGTCTCTGATTCAAACATAGAGGATCATTCCTCACTGTAGGAATCTGGAAACTAGCTGCTGGACCTCTACTCGCAGCCCCACTCACAAGATCATGATACATAGGTGGAGGAAAATCAAATGCTGTATACACTTTGTGAGACATACAAATATTACCCACTGTAGGCTCGGAAGCTAATGACCTCTGTCCAAAAATCTGCGGTGCACATTGAGGACAATTGACTGTAATATGCCCAAATTGTCCATAGGAAAAGCAAGCTCCCCTACTACCACCTCCTCTAACTAAAGGGGCACTAGACTACTGAGCACTGCCCCTACTGACATCTTGATACACACTCTGTGCTAGATGAACTGGCCAATTATTTTTGCTGCGCTGGATGTCATGAAAGTTCCTAATCCAAGGACCACTAAAAGGGGAAGGATTGTTACCTCCCTACTATTAAGATTGATTACCGTTTGGAATGGTAGAAGGACCTCTCAAATTCCCAACTCCTTGAGAATGATTACCTCTGACAATAGAAGTAGGTACTCTAGACTGCACTCCCAACTGACCACCATGGCCCAATGCTAGATTTGCCTCTGCAAGGGTATCTTTGATGACCGCCTCCCTAAGGGTTGTAGGCTCAAAGAGTCTAACTTCCCCAATGATGCATTTATTTATCCCCCTAACAAAGTGTTGAATCATAAGGGACAAATCTTGACCATACCGAGCATACTATTTGAGCTTGAAGAATCAAAGCTCATACTCAACCACTGACAGGGTCAACTACCTCAAGTTATGGATCTCATCAGCCCTTTGCTGTCTCCACTGATCAGAGAGGAATCTCTCTCTAAAGTTCTCAAGGAAGAGTTCCCATGTAACTATGTCCATCTGAAGAGCCAGCTTATCCTCCTCGATCTTCCACCATATAGCTACAAAGTGTGACAGCTACATCACAACATACCTCACTTTAGTATTTCTACTAAAGGGGTGCATAGAAAAAATCCTCTCTAAGGATATGAGCCAAGTCTCAACTTTGAACCCTGTTCCTTTCCCATCAAAAGGAGTAGGTTGCACTCGCATGAGATCTCTCATGTGGTTTGCTACCAAAACCTTAGGATCCACTGTAACAGTCCTCCTTGGAGGGATCCTATATCTCTCCCTCTCTCTCTTCTCTATCTAATAATGATGTGGAATATCTTTCTCCCCTCTACCCTACTCAGGAATATGATTTAGTAAAAACTGCAAAAACTTCCTAATGTCTGGCTCTCCAGACTCAGCCTGATGCTCATCCCTCTACTCATGTCTATTGTGTTGATGAGCACTGTCCTAAATGATACTCATGGAAGGATTGTGATCCCTATCCCTTCCACAACCACAATTTTGGCCTCAGCCATGACCCCTAGCAGCTCTAGTTTCATGCATGATTCCTGAATCAACCAGAGAACCAAACCCCAACTTAGAACCAACATCAAAACCAATAACATCAAAAGAAATCAAATAATCACAAAGCAATGGTTTTAAATACATCAAAGTTTTATGTCTATGTTTGTTTCAAGTTTTAAAATCAAAAGACAACTAATGGGCATACACATTTTCCCAGGGCTCCCAGTGTAGAAACGCGGGCTCTGATACCAAGTGCAATGCCCCGCCAGAGAAATTAGGAGAACTTAACCTAAAACATGACACTAAGTTTACAGAATATTTTTTTTTCTTAAATGTTTACAAACAATAATAATAACAATGCAAAAGCAACACAATGAAGTACATGACATACACATAAGTACAACACAACATAGATAACATTTCTTGAGGGTTCCTTGATGTAGAATTACTTAAGAAAAATAATCTATGAATAACAACTATAAAAAAAAAAATATCATAAATGATACATCATCTGAATCCAATAACATACATCTCTTAATAAAAGATTACATATACATCTGATACCAAAGGTATACAACCTAATCAACATCCACTGCATAAGATGCAGGGTATATAATAATACATAATAAAACAATACAATGCATCCTTCAAAGGATGATAACCACTATCCACATATGGTATAAGTACACAACTCATGTAGCTGAAAAAGTCTCCAAAAGACTAGAAGATGGAACTGCAACAAGGGACATCCAAGCATGAAGAAGAATCCGTCAAAATCTCAATGGTAATAAGAATCACTGCCACCCAACCACGTGGAACCAAAGGTCCACTCCCACCGTGATGAGGAGATAGTAACAGGCCCACTCACATGGGGTATACAACAAGAAGAAAACATCAAGGTATACATGACATCATACTCAATGCATAGGAAGATCCTGTTGGTGCTATTTCCTGTTTAAATTGTGCCTTGTATTTTTCTTAGGGTCCCTTGTCATTGGTAGTGTCCAAGGCTTTGAATCAAGATTAAAATCATTCTTATGCCTCTGCAAAGTTTTCTCAAACCCTTAACCTGGTTGAAAATGGTGGAAAATGACTAAAAAACCCTAATTGTCTTGGCCGATTCTATTTTCATGTTACTTTTTTGGTCACTTAAGTCACCTCAAGTCATGTGTCCATGTTAAATGGTTTATTTTTACAAAAAGACTATTATTCCTAACCACTCTAATAATTCCTAAGTCACATCATGAAATAATCCCTTTATGTCATTATCTTATGTGGCGAGCAAGTCAGTTTTGATCGAATGGTCGACTTAATGGCTTAATCAAAAAGTGCACGACATCTATCAGTTAAGCAATTAAGTGGTGGTGATGCATGTCCTTGGTGGGGCCAAATAGTTGTAAAGGTTCTCAGTTAAATAGTGGGCAAGTATGAAGGAATCCGACAGCTCGCTTAATCGCTTCAACAAAATGTGCACGACATCTAATGGGAAAGCGATTAAGCGGTAGTGACACCTGTCCAGGAAAGAATGTGGGTCCAGTTGCAGATAGTATAAAAGGTGTTAAAGCTTGGAAAGATCTGATGGTCAGCTTAATGTCTTATACCCAAGATGCATGACATCTAGTGAGTAAGCCATTAAGCGGTGATGACATCTGGCAGCTGGTGGGCCCAGACATTCAAAGCTGGTGAGAGTTTAAACCACAGTTAAGTTGTTTTAAATCTGACGGCTTGCTTAATCACTTAAAGGGAAAGTGCTCAACATCTAGTGAGTAAGTGATTAAGCGGTGGTGACATGTGTCCTTGGTGGATATTTGTTTTTGGGAAAATAAGATAGTCATCAGATGCAGAGAATGATGTCCAGAATCTATGGCTCAAATTCAAAGTTGGAAAAATATGTTACAGAGAGCCATTAAGCCACAGAATTGAAGCTTGTGAATTAATTACACAATGTGTGGCAACTCCAGTCAAATTCAATTTGAAAGATTGATTTGATTAAGGCTATAGAATTTATTAAGTCGACTTGTAGTCACAATGATTCATCAAAATCATTCGAGAAAAGATGGGATTGCAGAGAAAATTGGCTTCATACGAATTCTATGTAGAATGGGTAAGCTTATTGATTCACTAGCATTCAGATCATGGTGGAATTTGTAGTTCAGAAAGGTTATTAGAACTTTGTCTTAGAATCTCAGTCTAATATCAAAAGAAAAATCTTAGGATGGCCCCTAGAGTTGAGATTTCAGGAGAGGTTGATTACCAAAAAAGAAATGTTAGGGAAGATTTGTTACAACAATTGCCACTATCCTCAGGAGATGCCACTCAAATTAAAAGGGTAGTTCCACCACATCCCCACTTCAAAATTGGAGAAGGGTTATATGATTCTAGTAGATGGGCGAAAGATGCTAATACTAGTTTTGATGGCCTCACTCTGTTCAGGACAGCCTATAGCCAGAGGAATGCCCCTACCCCAGACTATAATATTTGGGAGTCTGATGTGGGAAAACTGATAGCACCTAGTGTGTTCATGGAAACTAATTTGTTCACTTTAATTGTAAACATTTATGATAAGGTGGCTAGGGTTGTTAGGGATACTCAGGGAAATGTGTTGTTAACTGTATCAGCTGATGAAATCAGAAGGATCTTCAAGCTGACTGACACCTCTGAGCATATGGATGTTATTGATTTTGAGTACTTTAAAGAAGTATACCATAATCAGAAGGACTATTATAGGGATGAAGCAATGAAGGGGTATTTTAATAAGATAGGGGACTTGGTTGTAGCAGGGCCTAGGACCCCAGAACCGTTCAAGTTGGATCTTTTTAATGGCAAGGTCAGAAAGATGTATAGTGCTCTGTGCTAAGTTTTGGGTGTAGATGAAGAAGTAACAATTCCTGTCCATATAATGCTAATGGTTGTTCAAATTATGCATCCCCACCTATCAGTAGTGTTTGATTTTGCATCTTATATTGCTCAGGAGATGCATGAGGGTCTTGCAGGAATTCAAGACAACAACATACATAAACCAATGGGATGGTATTCCCTCATGATGCATATGTTCTTGTTCAACAATGTAGACTTATTTGAGGAAGAAATGGAACTGGATAAATTCCAAGATGGTAAAGAATTGCCTGTTCAGATGTGGAGTGTAGATTTATCATGGGATAGGAAGAGTGCTAGTTATGTGTATTTTGATAAGGTTTTTGCAACTAGAATCAAGTCACTACTAAGCAACCAGAATGCCAGGGTCCACACTGAAATGATGAGGCTTTTTAGGCCTATGGAATATGCCCCAGAACTAAAAATTGCTCACAATTGGGGAGATTTAATTTTGTACCCTTTTTCTATAGTAATTAGGGTTTATGGATTCAGAGGAATCCCTTATGTGCTACCATATAGAGTCCCTTTCAAGATTGGGATAAAGGAAATTATTAGGCAATTGGGTGGGCTATAGGAAGAAGCCCTGACTAGAAAGATGAAGGGAAACATCTTTCCTACCCTCACCAGAGCCCATCACTTCATCATAACCAAAGGCAGGTGGACACAGTTTGACAAGTATTTTGAGCCTTATCATTTAGCCACGTCTGTGTCCAGATGTGCGTATAATGAAGATTTTATTATGGGTATGTTCAGGAAGAGGACTAAATACTTGATATTAGAACATTAGTTCAACTACCCTGAGGATATCATCAGAAATATTTTTGACCTTGGTGTTCACGAAGTCAAGAAGGAGAAATGGATGGTATACAAGAAGTCTTTGGACTTTGTACGAAATTTTGACAAGACTTATGATCCTTTAAAGGAATTTTTCCCGTGGTCTTACAAAATTGACTCCCTAATGAATCTTTTCGAGGGGATCATACAAAACCTAAATGAGAAGAGGTAGAGAGTGATTGAAAATGATCTAGAAAGGGCTCTTGCTATCCTGAATAAATTTCCATAGGGGAGAATAGTCCCACTAGGGGATTATGTAGTTTATAAAAGGAGAGGATACACTACCGTTGCACTTAAAGCTAATAAACCTCTTCAGCTTAAAGGAAAGATGCCAAAAAATATTTATGTTCAAGAAATTCCCTCTCCCAAAAGACAAAGGGTGGAAAAAAAAGAAAAAAAGAGTGAATTGTACTCTCCTTCCCAATCCCCCATGCAATATGATGACTAGGCCATCACTGAACAACTGGTGCAATTGAGGAATGTTGGTGAAGTGGCTGTTACCACTCAGGAGTTACAAGTAGGGATGCTAGAGGCACCTAAACATACAACAACTGACCTCATAGTAGCAGATTTTGCTGGTAGAGAGTTATACCCTATAACCAAGCAGGCCAGTGATGAATTCTTATCTGATGACAATTTCATTAAAACTAGGACATTCATTCAATTTATATGGAGGTGCCACATTAATGAATTCAATCATAAATGCCAAAAGCTGTAAGAAGCCCAGCCCAACTCTACTAAATAAGATATAAAGAAGGAATTTAAGAAGGAGATGATACCAAATTTTGATAAGATCACCCTTGAAGAGGGTAGACAAATGATTAAAAAGCAGGGAGTTCTCATACTGCCTCAATGGGATCTAGCAGATGTAGTAGTCTTTGATGTTGTTAGAAAGCAAGAAAAACCTATGAGAACTATTGGGACATCAATTGGTGCCCAGTTTAGTGAAGATCATCCAGCTCTAGCAATTTCGTCATTAAAGAAAAAAGACAAGAGGAGAATAAAGGAAGATGATGATGTTGAAGATACAGGCAGCCTAATTGTGAAGAGGGTTGCTGACACTTCAGGAACTAAAGCTGCAAACCTTTTTGTTCAAATAGCTAATTTAAGCATGAAGGTAGCTGAGAAAGAAAGGGAGGCCTATGCCAGCTTAAATGAGAAATATGAGTTTGTACTTAAAGCTTATAATGAGGAAAAGGTCAAATCCTTGATGAAGGATAACAGAATAGCAGTACTAGAAGGTAAGAAAAAAATTCAACTTATGCCCCAAGGGGTAATTGATCAAGAACCTCACCAACCCTACTCCTCTAGTCCATTTGTGACATATTCCCCATCCCCTGCACCTTTAAGTCCCACTACTCAAGAAGCCATTGATGCCAAAAGAGCAGAATTAGAGGCTGAGAAGAACAGGTTGATCAGTGAGAGATCAAGGCTAGAAGAAGAGGGTAGAAGGGATCTTGAAGATTCTCCTACATACAAAGAGGCTAAGGAATTGGTGAAGAAAAAACATTCTGATCAGATATTTTCCAACCTCAAAAGGTGTGCTAGTGAGGTCAACCTTCCTAACCTCTATCTACTGGGAAAGAAGATTGCAGGCATCATAAGCAAACATGATAGTGAAAAGGAAAAATGGTATTTGATAATGAATAACTGGAAAGGGAAGGCAACCCATGTCAAATCCTTTTAATCTCTTTCAAAGGAGCAGAATAATATTGACATCACCCTAACAAGCACCCATAAATGTCTCAAATTTATAGTTAATTTGGAAATCAAGAAGAGCATGGTCATAAAGAGGGTCACAATTTTGAGAGAAGAGTTCTCTAGGGATAGATATGGTATGTTTCCCAATATGTTCAAAGAAGATGGGAACATAAAGAATTAAGCCTTATGGCTAAGACAATTGAATGAAACACTAACCAACAGGACAAAAAGTATTGTTACATTGGCAAATACTGACTGGTTTGTGTTAACTATTGATATTTTGAACAAAGCCAAGGAATTTTTTGAATCCTGGGAGGCAGAAGTTGAGAAAGATAATGATGACTGGGAAGAGTTCAACAACCAAAAATATGAGGTCCTCAGCTTCAGTTGGCCAAGTGATGAGGTATTCACCACATGGGTTAGCAATTATGGTATAGTCACCCCAGTAGCATTAGACAGTAAACATAAAGGGGACAACTAACACCAAAGAGGTTGAGTAGTTTGAACAAATCAGATATTGGGGCCTCTACATCAGCAAGAGAAGAAAATTTAGATGATAAGGACCTAGCCACCTCAGAGAAACTTCAAGCATTCAGGCGGTCATAAGACAAAAGATTACATGGTTAATAGCAAAGATTTGTTTACCCCATCCGCCTAAAATTTTGTCTCATCTAAAAACTATATTTTATCCTCTAGCCCAGTCATCCGTAGCTTGTTGCATCCTTATTTTCCAAAAGGATTCCAAGATGATTGTGGCTGTCTATAAGTATCAAGTTCTAATATTGTAAAAAGGATGGTAAAAATAAGACTACAAGGCAGATTACTGAATTGTGTCTGAATGTCGGTTTTGAGTCTTTTGAATGTACTGATATTGAATTTACATTAATAAAATACAATGGAATCTCCATTTTGATATCAATGATGTCTTCTTGCATTTGATATTAATTCTTGTATGTTCAATTTGTAAGGCATTTTGAGTATACTGGTTATAAAGTAGCCATGTTCTTGTCTGTGAGTTGCTTTCAAGGAGAGTTTTAAATCTTGCAGATAATTGCAGAGGGTTAGGGTTTATGCAGGGATTAGATACATGGGTGTGAGGATGAGAGGATAGTTTGTAAGGCATTATATTTGGGGTTCATTTGTATTTCCATTGATTATCTTTATTATATGTATGCTCTATTTTGACTCTATCACCCATGATTAGGCACTGGTCAAATTGCTGACAAGTGGTTGTTATCATCAAGTCAAATTTAATCAATCTTTATATTTCTATTATTTCAAGTACATGTCTAGCTAATTATATTTAGTAAAATTCATCTTAGTGATTCCTTGAAGAGTGAATCAATAGGTTAGCCTTCCTAAGCCTAATGGCATAAAAATAAGAAGGATCACTAATCCTTAATCCACTGTTAAAAAAGTGTTGAAAGATAATATTCTGTTAAAGGTGCACCCACCTGGGTATGTGGAGCCCAAAGTGTAGAAGGATTTTTCATCCTTGTTAATTAGCCTTTTTCCTTGTGAGAATCTAACTTGGGTATAAGAGAGTCTGGGATTTATTGCTATTATAATTGATTCTGCAAGAAAAAGAGCTAACAAATCCTAGAAGTTCACTAAACCACAATAAGAAATACTAAACAATACCAGAGGTAATAGATGCACGTAGGATAACCTAAGCTGTATATAGGAAAGTGTCATCACATAAGTCTACCATTGAGTTAACCCTAGTAGCACCTCTTGGATGCTGGCCCCCAAGTGACTCTATGTGGCTCAGTGATCCTTTCGTGATGACAAGGATCCCAACTCTCCCATCCTAGCATGTGATAAAGTCAAGGCATGGGTAGAGGCTCAATTATCTTTTTAGTACATTTTAAAACCCCTTAATGTTTCATATTTTCACTTACTAAGGAACTTGCCAATGAGATACCCTAGTAACCTTTTAGGGCACTGAACCAATTACAAGCCACTTCCATCCATACACTTAGTTAACCTATCTAGGCTTATAATCAACACATGAAGATATACATAATCTCAAATCGCATCCTGCCCATACAAGAGCACATAGTTTCTCAAATGAACATACAATTAACCTTAGTATTCTTATAAGACCATAAAGCACATCATAACTGAATTAGGTGGGGTATAATAAATCAGGACCATGACATCATCACAAAACACGAACTGACATCACATAAGATACCATCAAGAAATTACAACCCCAAAACCTCTAGATTTATGTCCTAAAGGTCATCTAACCCAACAGATACCTAAAAACATGATAACATAAAATAATATATAATTCATTTCATTACGCACTCAAAACACATCATGGCATAATAAATGCATATTCATAATACACTAATCAATCACAATGTTAACATTGGGATAAATAAATTTATAACATCCTAATTTATGCAAATTCATTCATCCATTAAAATTACTATCTAGGAATAATTAAATATTCGATGTTGATGAACGTTAACATATCCTATAGATTTATTTATAAAATCAGCCTATAAATGAACCTACGAAATAATTACCAATTTAGCTATAATTACAATAGAATGAAAAACCCAAGTAGGGCTTCCAATAGATGCTCATGTCAACATAATACAATATTATTTCCATAATTAACATCAATTTAACAATACACAAAAATCACCAGAATATTGCCTTATAATCTCATAAAAACAAATGCCACACTTTAGAGGAAATATATTTTATTTAGTAAACACTAAATTAAAACAAATTCAAACTCTATTTAATTACAACCAATGCTACACTAAATTAAAATTAAACTAAATAATATATATTTAATGTAACATATTAATTAACTAAATTAAATTAAAAATTAAATTTAATAAATTTAATTGAAACTATATTATAACACACATTATAATATAATTATTAAATTAAATAATGTTAATTTTAATTTAACCAAAAACTATTTCAAATAACAACAATTTTAATCTAATTAAAAACTGAATTAGCAAATTTAAAAATATTAAAAAAAATAATTTTTAAAGTAACTAAATTATAATTTAATTAACATTTAATTAAGAAACAAAATTAAATAATATAAAAGCAAATGATAAACTTGGGGGGGGTGTCCCGTGGGCCCCACCCTGTCCCTTCATAGCCCTGCGGGCTCCTTCCTTTAAGGAAGGGCCACGGGTGGCTCGGCCCAGCCGCCACCTTGCTTGTCATGCCGGTAGCTCCGGTTGTCGTGCCAACACCTTGGCTGTCGTGCCAGTGACCGACCCTGCGCCCTTGGGGATGGGGGGTGGTGGCCCCCACCTGCCCAATTAAATTTTATTTATTTATTTATTTTTTAAACAATTTCAAAAATATACAATGAGGGTTTCTTTTTTTAAAAAAAATTTTAATTCCAAAAACAAAATATTTAGAAAAGCTTCATTCTCTTTTATCATTTCTTATTTTTGTCTTTTCTTCTTTTTTTTTTACTGGTGAATTTTTTTTATTCACTGTATTATTTTTATCATCTGTATTTTTTTTCTAGCAAGGTTTATTTTTGGAAACAATTAATTTTTTTCAAAACAAATAGATTTTTCCACAAATCATTTTCTCTTCTCTACAGTTCTAACTATAGGCATTTTAATTTTTTTATTTTCTAGGAGTTTAATAGGGTATTTTTCCATGAAATTTGTCTAGCATAACAATACTATGCTAAATAATCATTTTCTAAAACAATAAGAAATCTAGGGTTTCAAGAACACCCTTTTAAACAAGAAACACAACCAACTCCTATTTAAGGAAATAAGATTTCACAAGCACAACGAAGATAGAATTTTAATCAAGAATTGAAAACCACCAAAATTATCAAAACCCTACCTTAGATCCAATGCAAGAAACGAAAGTAATTTTTCCCTTGAAGATGATTAAACTTTGAATCCTCCAAGAACACACACAAACATGAATTCACACAAACTTTAATCCAACATGCAACCACAAAAAACCCCAATTCTCTGAATCCCAAGAACACCCAAAGCTCTCCAAAAATGCTCCAAAACCTATTATCCCCAAAATGAGAGAAGAATTCCCCTAAAGAGAATTGACTTCCCCTAATTATGCAAACCCTAATGACAACACACAAGTTAACCCCTAAAAGGACTCAACTCAAAATTGAAAGTAAATAATAATTATTAATTAAAATATCTATTTACTTGCACAACTTAACTTTGACTTATTAAGCCAAGTTACATTTTGAATTCAAACTCCAATTTTCAATAATGAACTTGCACATGTAATTAATCAAATAATATATTAAATAGATTAAATATTTAAAGCACAATCTTATCCATGCACTCAAATATTTAATTATTTAATAATGCATAAAAGTATATTTACTCTAACTATCAATTAAATATTCAATTAAATCCCAATATTCAATAATTGCACTTTAATTAACTTTTTAATTAAACATATGTATTTAATTTAATTTTCAATTAATTAAATACCCTATATTTAATAGTTAATTCCAACTATATTTAATTAAATAAATAACATGATAAATCACATAGATATCAAAGAACTCAACTGAAATCAACAAAATCAACTCAAACACACATAAGGATGGGATCCATGAAATCACGTCAACTAGACGAATCTGAGTAGGGTAGTCAAACTGATACTTGTCCAATACTTAGGACAATTATGTTTAGGGTAGGATTTAGACCTTAATACTATCTCACCTCTCTTACCATTGAGATTATTTCAATAGGGCATGCTCACTCTTGCCAATTCAGGGAAGACGTAGCCTGGTACCTGCAAACTTGTCATCACCAAGACGAATGTACATGCATATATAATATATAAAACAATGGTTGAGACTAGGTAATCATGTGGATCTCACCAAAGAAATTATGTATGTCTTTGTCCCATACCATACCAAGCACATCAAGCAGTAATGCAAAATGTACAATGGTCCATGTGCATATAAATCTAGGGTCAGTATTGTCAAAAAACCATAATCAAAATGAAATCCTAACATATACATAAGCATCATTAAGTAACCATAACTCACATGTACATAGAAGATATAATGTACTAGCAATGGATTCATAACATAATGAAATGCAATACATAAATATCCTCAGGATCAACTGAAATAACCACACACACATAAAAAGGCCTAAAAGAGTTCGGCATCTGAAAACTGAAAAGCAAACTAAGAGATGGGTATTACACTTGATATGTTGCCACAATTCCAACTGTATTGGAAATATCTGGTCTATTTTGAGTTAGATATTGTAGACCATTAATCATTGATCTGTACTTTGTCTAAAAAACACTTTGAGTGTCATCATTACTAGTTAGTTTGTATCTAGTCACAATGGGTGTCCCAATAGGTATATAATCTTCCATTCTAAAAAAAATTAATATTTCCTTAAGATACTTGGTCAGAGATATAAAAATACTATTCTTACTTTGATTAATTTGCAAACCAAGAAAAAATTTCATCTCACCAATCATTGACATTTCAAATTCATTTTCCATTTCTTTAGAGAACTTCTTACTCATTTTATCATTGCCTCCGAAAATGATATCATCAACAACAACTACTATGATTAGTATTCCATCTTCATCAGTTCTTAAATATAAATTAATGTATGCATTACCTTTTTTGAAACCAATACAAAGTAGATACTTGTCAAGTCTTTCATACCATGCTCTAGGTGCTTGTTTCAGTCCATACAATGCTTTCTTCAACTTACAAGCCATGTCTCCATCTTCTGTCAAAGGAAATCCATCAGGTTGCTCTATGTATACTTATTCTTCCAAATCTCTATTCAAGAATGTTGATTTCACATCCATTTGATATAATTTAAAGTCTTTATGTATAACATAGGCAAGAAAAAATCTAACAGCTTCTAGCCTAGCACCTGGAGAAAATTTTTCTTCAAAGTATATGCCTTCTTGTTCCTTCCTCATCCATTTTGTTTCTTAAAACCCATTTAGTTCCTATGACATTTTTGTTTTTAGGTCTTGGAACCAATTCCCAAGTATTGATTTTATTTATCTATTCAAGTTATTATTACATAGCTTTAGTCCAAGATTCATCTCTACATGCTTCATCAGTAGTTTTCGGTTCAACTTGAGAAATCAGACAAGTTTCATCTCTTACTTTAGATCTAGTCATCATTCCTTTACTTTCATTACCAATGATTTGATCTTCAAGATGGTTCTTCTTATCATACCTCGGAGTCTTAGGAGTTTCAGTAAGCTCAATTGATTTATATTCAATCTCATCATTAACCATCAAAGGTTCTTCAGGTTTAGCAGGAACCTCTTTTATCTTTTCAATCTATCCATAATCATACATTCTTTCCTGAATCTAAAAATTTTCATCTATTCTCACATTGGAACTTTTAATCAACTTCCTCAATCTCGGACTGAAACATTTATAGGATTTTCTCTTAGTAGAATAACCAAGGAAGATACCTTCATCACTTCTAGCCTGAAACTTCTCTATCTCATCATCTCTTTTGAAATAACATTTAATTCCAAATATTTTAAAATATTTTACAATAGGAGTATGATCAAACCATAATTCATAAGGAGTTTTACTTGTACCTTCTCTAATCTGAATTATGTTCAAGGTGTACATAGTAGTAAAAACAACCTCTCTCTAATGAACATGTGATACATTTCCTTCCAGCATTATAGTTCTACTAGCATCTAATATTGTTCTATTTCTTCACTCTACCATCCCATTCTGTTGTGGTTTCCTAGGTGCAAATGTCCATCTGAATATTCCATGCTCTTCACAGTAGGTATTAAATAATTTTGATGTAAACTTACCACCTCTATCTGATCTCAAACATTTTATCTTCAAACTAGATTCATTCTCAACTTTTTATTTGAATAACTTGAATTTGTCAAATGCCTAATATTTTTCTCTTAAATATCTAAACCCACGTCATTCTATAAAAGTCATCAAAAAAAAGTATAAAGTACCTTTCACCATAATAAGATCTCGTTCATGTAGGACCACACAGATCTGTATGTACTAGATCCAACTTCCCTTTTGCTGAATAATATTTTCTTTTAAAAATGCTTCTAGTGTGCTTCCCCATAACACACTCTCTACACATAGTGTTAGATGGTTTCACAATCTTAAGTAGATCTATTGTAAAATTTGTCATACTTGCCTTCACAATGTTATCAAAGTTAACATGACAAAATATTCTATGCCATAACCAACTGCCATCAACCTTCTCAATAAAACAAGAAGATTTAGATGTATTTAATTCAAATATATTACCTCCAGATTTTGTACCAAATGTGATCAAATATCCATATTTACTTCTGATAGAATAGTTCCCATCAATGAATTTCAATTGATAACCTTTGTCCACTAGCTGTCCAACACTAAATAGATTATGCTTAAGTCCATCAACAAGAAGTACATTGTTAGTATTAGTCTTTCCATCCAAAGAAATAGATCCAACTCCAATGATAAGCTTAGGAGTATTATCACCAAATCTAACAACACCACCATCATATATTTTTAGAATAACAAACTTGTTTTTTTTATCTCCAGTCATATGATGTGAACAACCACTATCTATAACCCATTTATATTTATTTTCAACATAAGATACTAAGGCTTTCTCTTCATGTATAGGTTCATCATCCTTAATAGCAATAAATCCAATTTCATCATAATCAACATCACCATCAGATACACCTTCACTAGTATAATAGCATTCCTTTTCTTTTGAGTACTTTGATTCATAAAACTTAGGTTTATGTTTTGGAACCCTTGCAGGACATCAAGATGTAAAAGGACCAATCTTGTTTCATGAAAAACATTTCAAAGATAGCTTTCCTTCAAATTTACCCTTACCTCTTTTTTCTCTTCTAGCGATCAGGGCTACCACTTCATCTATCTTTCTTTCTTCCTCATTTATATGTTACCATTCATCATCATAGTCTCCAAGTTCTTCTCTCAAGTCACTATTGCTAGTGCTCACAATTCTAGATAAGGTCTTTTTGTTTCTATGTACAATTGCCTTGAATGTTGACTCAAATTTAGGTAAATAATCTCTCAGTTCTGCGGTCTCAAAAGTAGTTAGATTTCCAATCAAAATCTCTCTATTGAAGTTCAGATTCAAAGGTATAATATCCTCTATAGCTTGTACTTTAGTTTTGTATGCAGGTGTCAAAGATCTGAGCATCTTCGCAATCACTTATTCCTCAGTGTAAGTATCTCTAGTGTTTATGATGCTAATAGCCACTTAAATAATTATTTATGCCTATGCCCTAATGTTGTCATCTCTCACATTTTCAATGATTCTATCTTTGTCTTCCATTTTTGTAGCTTCGCTTTCTTTGTAAATCTATCTCCTATATAGTGCTTCCAATATTGTCCAAATCTCATGTGTAGAATCCAAGTCTTTTACTTCTTTGAATTCACCTTCAGAAAGTGCACTGATCAATGATTCCCTTGCAACTATATTACATAAAAAATTTTTTTTTTCATCTTCAGTAGCTTTATCCAATTGATTCTTAGTCGCTATCTTTTCCTTTCTTTTCATGATCATCTAGTAGTCAATTCTGAAACATAGAAAATGTGTTCTCATCTTTTTCTTCCAACTGTCAAAGTTTTTAGGATCAAATTTTAGACTATCATTCCTATAGTAAGACATCTATAGGATCACCTTAAGTTGTTAAGCTTTCTCACTAAGGACCAATAGCTCTAATACCAATTGTTAAGAATAACAGTTCACAAGCACAACTGAGAGGGGGGTTAATCAGTTGTGATATATATTATTAAAATTTAAACTTTATAAACCAAATCCATAATGTAAATGATAACACAGTAAATCCTAACACAATCCTTTGTTTTTGAGGAAACCCTATTAAAGGTAAAACCTCGATAGGAATTAACACCCACAAATGAAGTACTGAGAGTATAGTATCACTGTTAAAAGATTTATCCTTGTTAGGAGCTTATTAAAAACTTATTGTACATAGTACATGTTAAAGGACATACCCTATTAGGATTCAAGAGTAATAGTGGGCTCACTGCCCAGGCACACCACCCAAAGAAGCTTAAAGCCACCCTCAAGGGTTAACAATCTGAACAAGTGTATATCTAAAATATACAATCCAGTGAACTGTCTGATAGCAATTGTCTTTTCTTGGTCTATTCCAATGAAGTACTCTAATCACAAACTTGTCTCTACATCCAACAACCAATCAAGCTTCACAGCTTCCACACTTCTCTATCTTTCAATTACCTTCTTATAATTCGTCTATCACATCTTTTCAAAATAAAAGATCTCTCATATATACCCTATTACAATAACTGATTAGGTCAACTAATTAAGCTTTCCCAATGTATAAATAATTATTTAACCCCTTTCTAAGATACACAAGGTACCTAGAACAAGTAAACATCAATTAAAATACATTGAATATACTCCAAGATCCACAATCCACGCTCACAATCCATAATACACACTACATCTTTGAGGTCATCCAACAAATAGGTCTTCTCCAGAATACATGCCACAACTGATGTCACAAATGACCTCATGACTATCGATAAACAATGAAAATTCCTCAATGTGTCCTCTATCATCTCTTAAGCTTGCATACTCTAAAAGGTATTTTCCTGTAAGATATACCCAAAATAAAGAGACCTCTGTCAAGCATCACTATCATAGTCCAGAAACCAGTCTTCACTAAAACATCTATAACATCTCCAATATGCAATATTAAGCCAAGCGACCTTAGGAATAAGGTCATCACACATCCTTCTTCATAACTTTATCTTTGATCATTCTGATTCATCCGTACAGTTTTTGTACACTTCTGTCAGTCATCATATAATAGTAATAACTAGTTTGTTCACTCCACAAAAACATATGTTGACATCTGTGACAAAACATGAATATCAACAACATCAGCAGTACCCAAATTTGATATCATCCAACACTAGCATGTACAAATCAAAGCAATAAATAAATCAAATAGGTAGGTTTAGGAGTTTGATTCACTCAAAAAGAGAAGAGCATATCCCTACTACTTTCTTCTCTTCCAAACACATTTAACAAATGTGAATTCCAACCTCTTGAAATGGAGGTTTTGAAAAACAAATGTTTGGTTCATTCCTTAGCCTTTCTTTCTATCCCCAAATCTGATATGTTTGGCATTTTGATCAACAACAAGAGTTGAGAGCATAGGCCTAATGTCTTTTTTGGTGAACAATAATAGGCTACTAATTAGACTAGTTTTGGAAAGTGAATGCCACAATTTAAGATAAATGCAAGCTTGTTAGGAAAAATACCTCTTCATGTAGATAGAAAAGGCTAGGCACTTTTATGAAGGTTTTATTGCTTTTTGCACTCACCTAGTGGTGATCGTTCCCTCTCCTTCTCCTCCAACAAAGTTAGTCGACACAACCAACACAATGAGGGAAAACAAATAAAATTGAAAATGAAAAAATTGAAGAATCCTTCCTCAATTTACAAATTTATTAAAGATCCTAACCAATTTAATCTTAATCCAATGCAAGAAACTTAATTTTGTAATCTTTAACAATCTTTACAAAATTTTCAAACAACTTCTCTTCTTCTTCTAAGCTTTCCAAAATGGACAAATTGTCGATTTCCTTTGCATGCTTTGTAATAATTCTTACCTCTTTGTTCTCTTTGCAAACTCTATGTTCTGGCTTTTGTACTTTCAGATGTCTGCTCATCTGTAAATCAGAAAACACAAAGTATTAATTTTCTAATTTTAATAAGCTGCGAATTGAAAAATATAGAAAGTACTATGCATCATTTAACAACTTATACATGATGCTTTACTGCTGCTTACGTGGTATTTTAAAGTAATTTACGTTTGCATTTAAAGAGTTACTACATGCAAATTTAAGATATAAAAGGCATAGAATAACTTTCAAAGGCATGAAAACACAACAACAAATGCATAATAAGAAAGGTAGCATGCGGTAAAAGAAATATGATAGGTGTGATTTGACTGATTATACGCGTGACTTTGCTATCAAAGGCGTAACTTTTGTTCTTATACATAGTGAAAGAAGGAGTTGTAGGCATGAATTTTTTGGTTGTACGTGTGAACATTTATCTCTTACGCATAACTTTACAAGTGTACATGTTAGTTTAATTTTTGTACGCATCACTTTAATTTGTGTATGCATTACTTTAACTGTAATATTCAAATTTCAACAAAAAGAGATACAAAAATATGCAAATTACAATAAAAATGGAAATTAGAGGCTTAAAGCCCCATGGTGGGTGGCATTTGTGTATATATAAAGTATACCTTGATGAGATTAGGTTGTAATCTATTAATTCTATGGAAAGAAAAGTCTAATTTAACTCAAAGAATTAACAAAATAATAATAAGCATTCCATGGCTCTCTAACTAAGCATGCTAATGAATCTCTCAGCCTTAATCTCTATTAGTAACAGTCCTCGAATGAGAATTGATGTATGATAATGCCTAATTATAGCTCTCAAATATCAAATTGCAATGCAAATCATTCAATTATGCTCTTCAAATTTCTCAATTATGCTCTCAAATTGCTATGATCTCAATGAATTCCTCTATAGTGTAGATGCAATTTCTCATGAATGCCTAGGATTTTTAATACTCTAAAAATGCTGGGTAAAGTTAAGTTGATCATGACCAAATCTTGGTTGAGTTGAAGGCTTTGAAATGGTTTGAAAGGGAGAGACCATTTAAATGATGGTCTCAAAGGTTGGGACAAAGAGACAAATTGAGTGGTGAGGATGTTGAAGGGTCAACAAAGTGATCAAGATTGCAAAGTTTGGAGTGATCCATGTGCTTTCAATCCTTAATTTTCATTATCACTTTGAGTTTTTGTCTCCTTTGTTGAAAGAAATTAGGATTTAATTAATTCAATTAATGAATTAAATTTTTCATCTAAGGGAATATGTTGATTTTGATTTTTGATTTAAACTATATAATTAATTGATTAAATCAATTACATAGTTTTTTATTAATCCCTTTTAGGCTTATATTTAAATAATTGATATATTTATTAATTGATCCTCATATTTAATGTGATTTAGTCCTTTTTTTTTGAATTAATCCATTTGATTTGAGAAAGTTTCCTTTTGATTTTAATAAATACACCTGACCAAATTTAGGTGTCTACATATACTATTGATCTTGATAATGATTTACTAGGTATACTTTCACAATATTTATCTATCAATCCTAATCCTGAAGACAGTAACCTCTCTTCACAATAGGATCCTTTCTTGTCTATTGTTCCATATTTTTTTTTATGTTTCTCCTCTTGTGATTTTTCCACCTTCCCTAAACACTATGGACCGAGATAGGGGCATGCGATATGCTTGACTATATCCTCTTGCACAGTCAATCCTTTCTTTTCTTTTCTTTGTTTGTCTGTCTGTCGTAATGTATTCCCCCATGATGTGTTTCTTGCTATATGTTTTGTTTAGATTTCTTTAAATGACCCTTGTTTCTCCATTTGTGGAAGGTGATAAAGGAATCATAATGTCATGATAATTCTTCTATTTTTGTCTTGCTTCTTCTATGTGTTGTTACATGTTATGTTGTACCTGTGCCATTGTTCATAAATGTGATTTTGTGTTGTCTGTTTGGGATGATGTAAAGTGATAAAACCTATTATTTTTGGTCTCCATGGTTCGAGCCAAAAATAATGTTCTTCATAAATCTTACATGCTTTTCTTCGATTGTGTTATAGTTCTACTTCCTTTGGGGGATGATGAAAGTTCATTTTGACATAATTTTTATATACATGAATTATCATATGACCTACTGGCCCTATATTTGGTAGATCCCTTTTATGCTCTCTTTTGTCATGTTCTCATTTCCCTTGATTTGTCCTTTCTTGGAGGTATCTCACAGAGGAAATGTTTCTAGTGGATGCATGTACACTCTATTAAAGCCATTTCTCTCATTAAGATGCTTGCAATAGTTTTAATGTGGGGAAATACACTCTTCTCACATTTTGCACATACACACTATTTTTTGATGATGCTTTACATTTTTTGTTCCCTTATGGACATACAATACTTAAGGATTGATCCCTCATGTACATACAATCCTTAAGGGATGATCTTAATTTTTTTCTTTTTAACCCTTATGTTCATACAATCCTTAAGGAAAAATCACTCTTTTTCATATCCCTTTTTTACATACAATATTTAAATTGGAAATCCCATCCAAAGACTAAATAACCTATAGACCAAGAAAATAGTGTAGAAGACCGAGATCGGTCACCTAAAACTACTCCATAAATTCTCTCTAAACACTCTGAATCATGGAGGATGAGCTACATGTAAGTATGAAATCATCAAAATATAGCACAAGGATCAAAATATCACCCTCCTAATGATGAATTCATGGTGTGGGAATACAATGATAGTGTGTAAAGTGAGAGGAGAGAAAAAATAATCCATATTCTCATACCAAGCTCAAGGGTCTTGTTTGAGTCCATACAAGGAAAACCAAAGTCAACAATCAAAATAATTTTTCTACATAAAACCTTAAGGCTACTCTATATAGATCTCCTCATGAAGGTCTCCATGCAAGAAGGAATTCTTCACATCCATCTGAAACACTATCCATCATTGTGAAGTTTCTAGAGATAGTACAAAGTAAATGGAATTCATCTTAGAAATAAAATAAAATTTATTAGAGTAATCAATACCCTCAACTTGAGAAAACCCCTTCGCAACAAGACATTCTTTGTACGTATCTATCAAACCACCTGCAAGAAACTTTGTACCGTACACCCATTTTCACTGAACCAAATTTATTCACTTAGGGAGATGAAAAAAATCCCAAGTATTATTATTCATGAAATAATAATACTCCTCCTCCATAGCCCTATCCCACTCAGGGTGACATGTCACCTCTAAAAACCTATGAGGATCATCTAAAATGGCATGAATCAAGAGAATAGAACTTGATGTTTGTACACATGTATGATAGGAATCTAAAGGTTCACATTCCAGACATCCAGTTTCCTCTATAGTAAGGTGGGCCCACTTAGGAAAATGATATATATCTAGTGGTGGTTGTGATAGTTAATCAACATATGCATCATCCTCAAGAGATAAAAAAATCCTCAAGAGATGAAGAGAGAATATTATGGATTGAGGGAGAAGCTGGTGATGGAGAATTTGTGTGAGGAAATCCATCATCAAACTAGGCATCCTTCCAAAACAAGACCTCTCTAGAATTAGGATCAAACAACATGTATGCCTTAACATTCTTAGAGTAGCCAAATAATATGAGTGATTAACTCTTCCTCTCCATGGCTTTCCACTGAGAATTAGGAATAAATGTTTAAGCCTTACTTGTTAGCATAGCTGATGCAGTGATGATAAGTAGTGCATTGATGAATATTGGTATAGATTTGATGATATGTGAATCAATTATTTGTTTGTCATTGATGTCAACTGATTGAATTAGTTTTTTCAATATGTTACCAGATATTGTGTAAGTGAATTATGAGTTTCATTATGTTTCTGTATTTTCTATCCTAATGGAAGAATATTTCATGTTTTGTGATGTTAACTTGGCAATCATGACTTTTGGTATGAAGTATTGAGTTGGTTATGTTTGAATGAAATCAAACAGGGTAACTTCTAAAATTTTCAGTGACAAACTATAAGTGATTTGAATATTATCTCAATTCGGTAAACTATTTGATGGAGCGCTCATAGGATATGATTCTAAACTATGTCTAGATACTGTGTTTGTAATAATGACTCATATTATTGATTGGCTCAACTAGTTTAGTTGACTGGAAGAGATGTTAATAGAAGGAACAGGTAAACAAGACAAAGTTCTTGAATAGTGTATGAAGATTTGTGAATCAATGAAGGATTTTGAAGTGGAAATAGGATCGGTGATGTTTTTCATCAATTAGTAAGGTAGTTCCATAATCTATGGAACTTATTTGACATCACATTGCTCAAGGTATGCATTTGAGGTGAATTCTTCAAGAAGTTTCTTTTGGTAAAAAGAGTTTTTGAAGATGGCTCAACTACCGAGGTATAATCCATATGTAAGCTGACACGGTCAGATAAAAATGTTTCATTAGTTTTTAGATAAATTATATCTTACCTAATGTGATATGGATCGTTCATATCTTATATTTAGGGTTTGTTTCAAGTTGGTGGAAGTAAACTTATATATTGGAATTTTGAAAAATAAGTTAATGAGCTAATTGCAAATTGCAAAAGGATTTGGTGACAAAGAAAGTAAAAGAATCAAGTACAACCAAGGTGAGGAAGATTATAGAGTGTGGAGAAGAAGTATAGAGCTTAATTGGGTCTGATCTTGTAGAGGTATTTCAAATTACACATATCAATTTTTCTATTAATTTTTTACCTTGCAATCGACAATCATTGCTGCAAATCAAACCTCTTAATCTTCAATATTGTCTATCATCATTGATCTATGATCTTTCTTTTACTTAGTGATCTATGCAACCATATTTGTGGATATTTTCCTTAGGGTACATGGTTCCCCATCCATTGAGAAACCTGTGACTAGATGAATCAACTCCTTAGTGATCTTCATCGGTTGGTCCAACCATATGAATTGACCTTGAAAATGACTCAAGACATATTGAATCCACCCCTCCTTAAAGATTTTGGTAAGTCCAAATAGTGTGTTAAACCCTTTGTTTGAAGATGTTTGATCTTTTCCTTAAGTTCCCCATTGTTGCACATTGCCAAGTATTCCTTCTGTATATCTTCCTTTCCTAACTCAACAATATTGCAATGAATAAATGTTCTTACGTCTTTAATCGATAGAACACAAGGTGGAATTAGGGATAGGGCACTGGTTTTGTCAACTTCCGTTGCCTTCAATGGGTGTAGCTTGTATTTTGGTTCCACTTTCTTTTTTATCTCGATCAATTTTGGTGTATAAATATTTTATTCTTTAGTGATTCAATAGATTTCATTCTTTGTAACTCAAACACACCAAATTCCTTCACAATTGACCACCACTCTGCTTAATATCTCAATTAGGGCTTTCAAATTTGCACTTCAATTCTTTGTCTGATAAGCTCAAATAGTTTTCACAATCGATCAAAATATGAAATCACACTCTACTCTAAACATGCTTTGCAATGCATGGTGAATAATGAATAGGTTTTCCTATAATTTATTTTTCCAAAAATTTGTCCAACAGCTAGTTGGTACAAAATATTTAATGTAGTTCACTAATATCACTCTACCAATTACAACTTCCACAGTCAAAGCTAAATGTAGAATTGTACATAGCCTTTTTAAAATGATAAAACCAGTGATTCATAACAACTCATCTCTATGTAATATATTTAAATTAACATCAATTCATCTAACTATTCAAATAGATATTACCGATCATCATTATAAGGGACCGGTTAGATTTAACAATGAAATTCGGTCCCTAATAAAAACTTACTTGCTTAGTTTGAGGATGAATCCCTTGAGTCATAGGATGGTGGGTTACCTATCAATTCATTGGAATATTCTCTTTCTTCCTTCTTCACCCATATCTTTTTCATCTCATTCCTCACTTATTCAACATTAACATTCTTTTTACCTTTCTTATCTTCATTGCTTGGTGACTGGTTTCTATACCTACAATGTCTTGCTATGTGTCCAACCTTATGACAATAAAAAAATGCCACACCTATTTTTCTATAGGGTCCATCATTACCTCTAGGATTCTTCAATCAATAATTCATAGCCATGTGTCTATAGTCTCCACAAATAGTGCATGTGGCATTCGTGTTTCATTCTTTTGTTACAACACTCACTCATTTGTTAGGTATCCTTGATCTACAATGTTTTTCCTTGTGTCCAATTTTTTTGCCTGAGTAACGGTATCCATTGAAACTCCCTTCAAATGATCTACTACTGGTTCTTGATCTGTACTCATAAGCTTGATGACCATACTTATTTCAATTGTAATAATAACCATCAAAATGAGTAGTTCTTATAACATTCACCAGTTTTTTCTAAATACATTAGCAGTGTTTCTAGGCTTTCCACAATTGTAACAAGTGGGTTTAGTGGGCTTCTTACCTTGTGGACTTATATAAACCTTAGAAATATTTGATTATTGTTCAAAACTAGATTTGGATGATTCTCCTTTTTCAATTTTTTTCTCACCGGTATAACCTAGGGAAGTGGTATCTCTAGGTCGCCTTTGATTCTTAAATTACTCATCAATCTTCTATAGGATTTGTTCATATTTCTTAAGTTTTTCATTTGTCTCTCTCTCAATCTTCAAGTTCTCTTTTAGTTGTTCATTCTCCTACCTCAGTGTTTCATTTTCAACACACATTTGTAATTTTTCATCAACAATGTCACTTAGCTATTCGTTCAGTGCATGGTTCTCATGTGTCAACCTTTGACGTATAATATCCTTTTATTTGATCAAATCTTCAAAATTATTCTTTATTGTTTCAACAGTCTTTTTTTCATCTTTAGCAGCTCTCATTCCTTCAAGCACTTCACACATCCTTATGGATTGAATTTCTTATTCTCTTTTCATCTTGGTTACTTTTTCAGTCATGATCTTGTTATTTTCCATTAGATCTTCTATTGCAGCCTCAGCTTCTTCAGAGTTAACACTTCCTTCAGATAATTCATCAATCCTATCTAGAATTTCTTTCAGTTGTTCAGAAAATTCTTTCCTTTTTCCAATGAAGTATTATGCTTGTTCTTCAACTCCTCAATCATCTCGTTGGTTTCCTTCAACTGTCTTTCATACATAAAGATCTCCATCTCCTCAGATCTACTCTCCAAGTTGTCAAAATTTTCCTCTATAGAATCTGAGATCGGATACCAAATGTTGGAAATAATAGGTACTGAGAGGGGGCGTGAATAAATACTAATAAATTTTTTAGACTTTTACTTATACCTTCAATTAACAACAAAAGAAACTTCCAAACTATGAAGCATATAAATATCGTTGTAAAGTAAAAGTGCAATGAATAAAATGACAATACATCCACACACATAACATTGATTTTTATCATGGAAACCCTTGGTTAGAGGGAAAACCCATGGTGGGGATGAAACCCACAATCTTCTCACTGCAATATAAAAGAGTTCTCTATTAAGAGCTTACCATATGTCACTTTCTAGGTGACTCACCCTGTTAGAAGTGACCGATATGTTATTAAAAGTATCTATAGTCCTATCATAGACAACCTTGTTAGAGGATTCAATAATTCATAGCAACATGTCCATAATTTCCAAACATAGTGCATGAAACATTAATTCTACCTTCTCTTCTTAGAACATTCACCAGTTTGTTAGGTGTTGTTGATCTGCAATGTTCTTCCTTATGCCCAAACTTGGTGCATGAATAACAGTAGCCATTAAAACTAATTTCAGTAGATCTATTACTGGTTCTTGATCTGCACTCATAATCTTTATTACCATACTTATTTTAACTGTAATACTAACCATTAAAATGAGTGGTTCTTAGAGAATTCACTAGTTGGCTTCTACATACATTAGAAATGTGTCCAAGATTTCCACAATTGTAACAAGTGGGTTTAGTAGGTTTCTTACCTTGTGGATTTTTGTATACCTTAGGATTCTTAGATTCTTTCTTAGCATCATACTTGGATGATTCTCCTTTCTCAAAATTTTTTTCATTGGTAAATCCTAGGCCAGAAGTATCTCTAGGTCGCCTTTGGTTCTTCTATTGCTCATCGATCTTTTGCATGCTTTGTTCATATTGCTGAAGTTTTTCATTTTCCTCTCTCTCAATCTTCAAGTATTCTTTCAATCATTCATTTTCCTTCCTTAGTGGCTCATTTTCAGAACACAGTTGTAAGTTCTCATCACCGGTGTCACTCAACTATTCATTCAGTGCATGGTTCTCATGTGTCAATCTTTGAAGTATAATGTATTTCTCTCTGATCAATTCTTCAACATTCTTCTTTTCAGTTTCAGTATTTCTTTTTGCATCTTTAGAAACACTCATGCCTTTAAGTACTTCACACATCCTTATAGTTGTGTGTGTGAAATAATGCACCTATTACCTGTGACACAACACTTCAATAGATCATTACGTTAGTGAAATTGGGGTTAGTAAAGCATGAAAATCCACTAAAATTGATCTATTGCTTTCTAACTAGGAGGAGTGTGAAAAACAACATGATAGCCCTCAAATTACGCCTTTTCTAGTGACATATACAACCTAGCATGAAAGATTCTATTAAAACTAAGAAAGATATCTAAATAACATGCATTCTTGTTCTAGAAATTAGGATTATAACAATGCATGAACATGAAAACTAAATGAAACATGAATTTATATAAATCCTAAAAGCATAGCAATACATTTTCAATCTCAAATTCTAGCTTATTTGAACTAAAAAACTCCTTCTATTTATAGAATAAATGAGGAGAGAGGGGGGAAAAGGGTCATTAATGGAGTTGCAAAGCCCATTAATGATGTGTAAGAGGAATAAATGCCAAAGACATTCATGAGGCATGGGCTTGAGGAATATGCATTAAATGCAAACATTTAAGAGGCATGGAGAGGTCATATACATTAAATGTAAGCTTTTAAGAGGCATGGAGAGGGTTTAGAGTCAAGCTTAAGAAAGTTGACTTTCTCAAGTGGGTTGAGTTCCTAATCACATTTTTAGGAATGTGACATCATTAGGAGGTGGGTTAGAATGGGATTAGGATTAGGATTAGATTTTGCATGGGGTGAATAGGTTGGGATGGGTTTGAACCCAGGGTCAAGGTGGTTGAGGCAGGTTAGGTTAGGGGTTTAGGGGAATATTAATGAAATGAATTATATTAAATATATTCATTCAAAAATAGGAATATTAATTATTTAAGCTTTTTATTACTTTAGATAATCAATTAGGACTATAGCCAATTAATTAGATTAATTTAGGCTAGAAGATAGGGTTTTTGCAAGTGAATAGATATAAATAGGGATTTATTTAATTCCTCTTAAATTAATTACCTTAGCCATGTTTGATTTGAATGACTTGAATTAAATTGATTTGATTTGATTGGCTTAAGTGATTAATAAAATTTAGAGATTAGATCACTTAGGAGATTAAATTTGATTTGAATTAATTATGTCAGTCTATTGAAGAGTTGTTTGAACATAATTGGGGGTATGATCACACTTAGGAAAAATAGGGTCTATGGTCAGAGTAGACCAAATTGAGGTGGTTACATTTTCCCCTCTTTGAATTGATGTGCGAGAAGCACATTGATTCAAAGAAAGTTTTGATGTTGAATTCATAAAGTTTTGAGAATTTCGCTCATGATCGAATGAAATGCCTAATGAGATCAATCTCGCACTTGATTGAACTAAACTAATAGAATTGACTTTGAACTTGGTTTTCATCCAAAGATTGATAATACTGATTTTGAACTTGGTTGTCGTCCAAAATTTAGTATGAAGCTGCCAGGAGCTTAATAAGAATCTTTTAAATGAGAAAACACAAAATATCCAGCTTATGAGAACCAAAGCTTTCTATCCAATCGTTCCAACTTAGTCAAGGAAACTGTCATGCCCCTAGTTGTTTGATAACAAAGTCATTTTTAATGTTGTTTTGAGAAAGAATTTGATTGATGATAGTGTGATCATGCCCCCTCAGGAAAGAAATCAAATGAAAAGAATGAAATACCTCTGTTGAAATGATGTATCACTTGCAGGAATGGGTAGGTCAAATAGATTAGAAGTGAAGAAATGGGGGTGTGTTTAAGAGAAAACACATGAGAACCAAGTTAATTATGTGAAAATGTGAGGGGTGAGATTGATAAAATGATGTCCGACCAAGATTTATGAGGAAATGTGCAATTTGACAGATTTTTGGAACAAATGGAGCAATTTTGCATTTTTAGGAGCTATCGTAAAATTTTTACTGTACTACATAAAACACCTTAGGCACCTTTGATTTGTTTCCTGATTGATCAAAAAGAGAACAAAAATGGATTTTCAAGTCGCTGGGAGGAGTTTTGGAACCCCTAAATAGCTCAAAAGACCAATATATGTCTTAAAAATTACCATTTTACTATTCATTTTCACTTTTACCCATAGTAAATTTGAGAGCTCTGTAGAGAAGATGGTGGTCCTAGCTAGGAAGCATATTTTCAAGATCAGTCATCATCATTAGCACCTGGCCAATTATACACCTCCAATAAGTACTCGCAAAACTATCTTGTGAATTTTGCAATTTTAAATTTTATGCATTTTTGTGGCTTGTAGAGCCTTTTGAATTCTGGGTTGCATCCAGGATTCTGAATCGCACCCTGTCAAACCCGCGTCGCATCTGGTATTTCCTAGATTATATCCTATGTTCCCAAATTTATGCGTCGCATCCAGGATTTCCTAGATCGCATCTGGTTACTCTTTTTTTAGCTTAGTTTAGGAGAAGAAATCTAGTTTATGTAGTATCCCCTTTTTTAGGATCATACCCTATTTTTGGGGTCACATCCGGGATTTCCAGGATCTCACCCTATTTTCTCAATTACATCCTATTTTTCTAGGATCATATCTAGTTAAAAGATGGCACCCTGTATATCCAAGATCACATCTGGGCTTTAGACATAGAATTTTTGCAAATTGTGAACTGTCTTTGCTCCGTGGACCTTGAATCACTTAGCTGACTTATGTTTCTGCATTTATGTCATAGATAGAACATTGATTTATCTTTTCTTTGCAAAAAAAGGTCAATTTTGAGGTAGTTTCATTTCGAGGTACATATCTAGGGCACGTGCTTGCCTTGGCAAAACTTTTGTCAGATGATGAGTAGGAGATAGTGGTTCATTGCAGATTATGATCCTTGATTGGTTTACCTGATACAGGGGGAAATCGGGGGTTGTTGACTGCTCTTGCCGAGAGATGGCACTCAGAGCACAAAAAATTCCATCTCCCGATCGGGGAGATGATAGTTACTCTTGAGGACGTATGGCGCATACTGCGAGTTCCCATTATTGGCCACGAGGTGCGTTTTGAGTCAAATTATATTGTGGTGATTGGTGCAGCTCGTTGGTATTTCCAGGATAATACCATTGATCGGAGATACCTTTCTTGGGATTACATGTGCAATCATTATGATCGATTATCTATATATTTATCAAGCTTGATTGGTGTCATCCTAATGCCAGATAGAGGAAAACATGGATTCCTTGTAGGATGGGTAGATATGTTGGAGAAGATGGTCATCTTGAGATAGAGATTTGCATGGGGCAGTTGTATTTTGACCCATATGTACTAAGAGCTCCACAAGATTGTGTATCATTATACTCAGAGCATGACTGTGGGCATTTTGATTCTTCAGATCTAGGCCTGGGAGCACATACCAGTGACACGACCCATTGTAGACAGGCAACGGGCACCTAAGTACCCTTATGTTTATATGTATGTTGGTCTAATTCAGCAACCCCATCTGGGAAAGGTAGAGTACTGGCGGAGGCTTTTTGATGATATGACAGAGGTAGTATGGTGTCCATACTTAGACTATGAGGAGTGGACCTTAGATGCTAGACAGGTTCCATTTTTGTTTCAGAGAAGGTACCTTATTGGGAGGACCAGATACATTGTCAAGAGGTTTGTACATACCCGAGTTTTGAGACAGTTTGGCCAACGATAGGGAAGGACCCAGGACGTGACTGTATATGCTCAGATCCATGATGAGGCACCATTGTGGGGTGCCCAACTTAGTTATGAGACTACCCATCAGGAGATCAAATACATGGTCGGATTTGATTGGGATCTTTGTCAGGATGTGGCAGATGCAGGTTGTTCTGATGGGTATGCTGTAGAGATGCTTCAACATCCATTTCCACGATTCATAGTGCCTGAGGAGGCCATTCCTCATATAGAGGATCCAATATATTATGATCTGGATGACCATCCCACTAGAGGGAGAGGAGGATCCCAGAGGGATAGGGGTGCTGGTAGACATGTAGTGGGGGATGGAGGTAGATATGGAGGTAGAGATGGGATATGTCCTCCTCCAGATGATGGTGATGATGACGAAGATGATAGGGGAAGTGGAGCTATGGGTGGCACTGCAGATTTGGCCAGTGGTAGTGGAGAGGGTCGGTGCACCCAATTTATATTTATTTCTCCTTGGATAGATCTAGGGCCATTACTTATGGGGGAGCAGCAGAGATAGTAGTAGCAGAGGCAACCTAATAGATCACATGATAGAGCTTTAGGACAAGATTCTGGCAAGGGTTCCGACAGAGATGGAGACCCTCTATCTCAATGTGAGTGGGAGAGAGATAAGTTGAGAGCACACATCACTAATTTAGAGGCTTTATTGATAGATAGGGATGCACAACTAGAGTGCCTTAGGGAAGAGAAGGATAAGCAGGGTGATATGCTCAGAGCGGAGAAAGATGCCCAGGCTCAGATAGCCACTCACCAGGGATAGAGAGAAGCCTATTACTTTTCTTTATACCATGTTGCAGTTCCAGAGGGCCAGGGAGAACTTTCTTATTCATGAGTTTCTTAGTAGTCTGAGGGAGCGATGCCTCCTCCACCGCCATTTGTACCACCACCTCCTCCTCCTCTTCCAGAATAGGGAGAGGGAGGAAACCAGAGCTGACTCTATATTTTGTCACACATTTATATTATATATCTGGATCCTTCTAAGAACTTTCTTTTGTATGATGACACATGACACATATATATATCTAATTCATTCTAACCCTCTGATACTCTTTGTGTATACTTGTGCCATGTGGTTGATCTTTGTATCATGATGTTTTGATATATATATATGATGCAATTGTTTTTGATTCAGACATGATTCATGATTTCTCTCTATTTTTGATAGATTTGTTTGCACAAGTGATTGTATCTTGGTCTTATGATGAGTTAGATTAGATGATGACATCATTTATGCATTTTGGATTTATCACTGATATAAATATGTTTCAAATGATACTATGTTAATATGCAAAATGTATGTTTTTGAGTTTTTCTTATGCAAGTAAAATGTATGGATGCACTTTAGGATGTAGAAATAAATGCGATGCTTTGTTTTTTTTCTTATTCCTCTGTCTCATTTTATGAATGCAAAATGTATGATATGGATGTGCAATGATATGAATATCAGTAATAGTAAATGGATGTAATTAACTTGTTTTTAGAAGAAAATAGAAATCATTTTTAAGCTCAAATTCCTTATGCTTTTACTTCTTTCACAAATGCATCATGTAATCTCTAAATGCAGCTATATGTAGACTCTTAGGACTCATCACCGATTGGAAGATATTTGAAATTTTTATCATCACTGGGCAATTTTTGGAATGCATACCATCGGATAGTACAACCATCACTAATACCCACTAATATTATGAAAGTATGAATACTATATTTATTGGATGAAATGTTAGAAATAGACTTAGGCATCAAGGCATAGAAGCCAGGATAAAAAAAATAGTCACCTTCCTTTTACTATATCAGAATCTATGTAAGGAAAAATATTGAACCCACAATGACCTTGAAATTTCATATCCTTGGGTACATTATGCTTCGTATACCTTAGTGAGAATTTGAGTTAGAAAAAAGAAAAGGAAATTGTTTCAACCTCACTGTAGTTTACACATAACAAAGATTGAGATATATGTGGCTATCCACTCATGGTGGTAGCTCTTACCATAAACATCCAAGTTACGTGAAATGTATAGGATCATTTGGAACAATCACCATACGTAGAAAACCAAGAAACAATTATGCCCCCATCCTTGCGACTCTTTGTCTTTGCGCAGACATCATGGAGTAACTCAGAAGACATAACAACTATCAATTGTGAATCAATCAAAGAAAACTCATAACTTCTTAGATTCCCCCAGTGAAAACACCATGGGTACATAAAAGATTCATAATCAAACCAAGATCAAACTGTGTTTAGGTAGTATTGAGAAATACTATTGATTCATTTTTCAAGAACAATATAGATTCATCAATCAAAAGTTGGAATTCAAGCAATATGTGTTCCATGTATGTGTATAACTTTCTTCCTATTTGCAATCCAATGTAGGTTTTAGGAACACCATTCATGTTAGTGCAATGTTTGTGCCAGCCTTGTTTCATTAAAAGGGATAGTTTAGTGAAAGAATCGAGAAGCATTGTGTCATGAGACAAACCATCCTATGACAACCTAGTAGACATGACCTAATATGCTAGAAAAAGATGCCCCTAGTGTAGAATGACTTGACCCTATGACATAAATGCAGATAAATCCCAAGCGAGGATAAGATTTTCATAAGGAAACAAAGTCAACATTTAGCACAGGTGTAATCGTGAAGGTCTAGTATTAGCAATGTATTGATAGATAGAGCGCAGAATACAAGTGATGCTTGATTGCCAAGTTTTCACCACTTGGAAAAACTATTTATTCTTTTTGCTACCAAGATGCCCGTTTTACCAGGTTTTCATCAAGGCACTTTTCTCTTTTTCAAATTTTTTGCTATTTTTTTTATTTTTGAATTTTTATTTTTGAATTTTTTTGTAGTATCAAGGCACTTGTTTGCCAGGTTTTCACCAAAGATACCTTTTCTTCAGGACTTTTTCTACTATTTTTGGATTTCTTCAGGATCAATTTTTTGAATGTTTTTGGTATTTTCTAATTTTTCCACTATACAGACTCTGCTAGCCCAAACATCAAGCGTAGAACCGCTTCAAATGTAGAGTATTGATAGGATCTGGAAGAACATTTCCCTTAGGTGTAGCTAGTTGATAAGCTCCAGTCCTGAAAGTAGCAATGATAACATAAGGTCCTAACCAATTAGGTTCAAAATTTCCTTTATGTTCTCTATAAGGCCGGTTCTTAGGATTCTCCTTTAGGACAAGATCCCCCACTTGAAATTGGCATGGTTTAACCTTTTTATTGTACCCCTTGGACATTCATGCTTGGTACACCTTCATATGATTGAATGCCTATTTCCTGAACTCATCAAGTAATTCTAGTGCATTCACCCTATTAATGTGGTATTACTCATCAGTGACAAGACCTTATAAAGATATCCACAAAGATTGTGATTTCAACCTCAATAGGTAGTACTTCTTCAGTGCCATAGACTAGGGAAAATGGCATGGATCCTGTTGGTGTTCTGATTCTTGTTTTGTAGGCCCATAGTGCCAGATTTAGTTGTAAATGCCAGTCTCTGCCAGACCTACTTACAGTTCTATGTAGGATCTTGAGAATATTCTTATTAGATGCCTCAGCCTGTCCATTACCTTGAGGGTAATAGATTGAGCAGTAATGTTGAGTAATGTGGAATTGTTCTCAAGGGTCATCAATGTCTTGGTTTTTAAATTGGACCCCATTGTCTGTTACAATTGAAGAGGGTATCCCATATCTATAGATAATGTAGTTCAATATGAACATAGCCACCTATTTTCTAGTGGCTTTGATTATTAGCATGACCTCGACCCACTTTATGAAATACTCAGGGGCCGTAATGATGAACTTGTGTCCATTTGAAGAATTGGGATATATTTGTCCAACCAAGTCAAAGGCCCATTGCTAAAATCGTCAATGTGTAATGAAAGGTATAAGTTATCTGGCAGGAGAATGGATGAGATTTCAATGTGTTTGGCATTTATGACATGTTTTGGAAAATTGAATACCATCCTTTTCCATTGTAGGCCAGTAATGGCCCACTCTGAGTAGTTCCTTTGCTAGTGAAAATTTGTTTGAATGTGATCCACATACACCTTCGTGGACTTCTTTTAACGCACGATCTGATTCTTTGAGTTCTAAACACCTAAGAAGCATACCATCAAGACCTCATCGATATAATTTATTATTTATGAGGACATAACATGATGCTTTCCTAATCAAGGCTCTTTTCTCATTTTGGGATAGATCATTGGAAATGGTTTGGTCAGTTAGGTAAGCAATGATATTAGCATACCGAGATTGGTCTGGGGTGTTCAAAGCACAGATTACTTGGTATTCAGGGGTATCAAAGGTGGGGTAGGATAATTCTTCAACCAAGAATTCATAGAGTAATTGATGTTCCTCTAGTTGTAACATGGACGCCAATGTAGCCATAGCATTTGTAGCTTTGTTCTTTGTTCTGGGTATTTTCTGGAATGTGATGAAGACAAAGTACTTTTTAAAGTCATCAACCAGTTGTTTTTAGGGTCTCAACTTCTCATCTTTTGTCTGGTAATCTCCATTAACATGATTGATAATGATTTGGGAGTCACCATACACGTGTAACTCTACAATCTTCCACTCCATAGAAAGTGTAAGACCATTTACCAATGCTTCATATTCAGAAATGTTGTTCATGCATGGAAACATCAAATTGTAAGACTTGGGTATCTTGTAGCCTTGAGGAGTTATGAACAGAACTCCTACTCCAAAGCCTTGTTGCATGAAAGAACCATCAAAGTATATTTTCTAGGGATACTTGGTTAGATGCATAATGGTCTCATCAGGGAATTCAATCCTTAAAGGTTCATCATCTTGGAGTGGTGAATCCACCAATTGATCTGCGAGGAATTGTGCTTTAATAGCCCTCCTGTCCACATACTCAATGTCAAATTCACTTAGAATGAGGACCCATTTTTTCCAGACATCCTGTTAATGTTGTTTTCTTAAAAGGTACTTTAGAGGATCAATCTTAGAAATGAGCCTTACTGTATATGAGAGCATGTAGTGTCTCAATTTCTATGATGTCAAGATGACTGCTAAGCATGCTTTCTCAATAATGTTGTGATTTAGCTCAGAGGAGACTAGTGTTCTACTGATGTAGTAGATAGCTCCTTCTTTCTTTGTTTCATCCTCTTGTGCAAGAAATACTCCTAGTGATGTAGTTGTAGCTGAAATATATAGGAGTAATGAATTTCCATGGATGGGTGCCATAATAATAGGAGGAGGAGCCAGGTACTCTTTCAATTCTCTAAAGTTGGCTTCATAGTGTTTATCCCTTTTGAAGGTGATCCCTTTATGTAGTAATTTGGTAAAGGGTTGTGCTCTATCTGCAAGTTGTGACATTAACCTCCTGATTGATCGAAGTCTCCCTTTTAATGTCCTCATTTGACTAATGTTGTAGGGAGGAGTAATTTCTAGTATACCTTTAACCTTTGCAGGGTCTACTTCAATTCCTTTTGCTGAGACAACAAACCCTAAGAGTTTTCCTAATTGTACCCCAAAGGTACATTTATTTGGATTGAGCCTGAGTTGAAATTGCTCCATTCAATCCAATATCTTCCTTAAGTCATTAATATGAGTTCTCCTTTCTTTAGATTTAGCTAAGGTGCCATCTACGTAATCCTCAATGTTTTTATGCATCATGTAATGGAATATAGTAGTCATTTCTATTTTATATGTAGCACCAACATTCTTTAACCCAAATGACATGAAGTTCCAGCAAAATGTTCCCCATGCGGATGTAAATGTGGTCTTCTCTTGTTTCTTAGGGGAAATTTTTATCTGATTATAGCCTGAGAAGCCATCCATTAATGAATACATTTGGTAGCCCGCTATGAGGTCTATGATCATATCAATATTAGGTAGGGGGAAGTCATCCTTAGGACATGCCTTGTTTAAGTCTCTAAATTCTGTACATATCCTGATAGATTTATCAGATTTAGACACTGGGACCACATTGGAGATCCATCCTACATAAGCGATGACTCTGATGAATCCAAGTTTCAACAATTTTTCTAGCTCCACCTTTACTAGCAACACAACATGTGGATGCATCTTTCTAAGTTTTTTTTTCATGGGTTTGATCACAGGAGCTATAGAGAAGTGGTGCATTATCAATTCAGGATCCAGTCTAGGCATATATGTATAAGACCATGCAAAATTGATCTTCTTCTCTTTCAAGAACTCGGTGAATTGTGTATTCTCCTCTTCTAACAAAGATTGTGCTAGGTGTACTATTTGAGGATCTTCACCTATGCCCAAATTAACTGGTTGTGTTGGTTCTATCAGAATTGAAGACCTTTCTTGAAAGTGCATAGGGAGGATATTAAGAATCTCATCCTTTGGCACCTCTCACTAATACATTTGGTACCAAATTGCAACGGCAGTGCCATTGCAGTTTTTCCGTCACAACCTTGTTGTTGTTGCAATTGCGACAATAGACCATCGCAATTGTGACAACGACAAGGTTGTGACGGAAAAACTGCAACAGCACTGCCGTTGCAATTTGGTACCAAATGTATTAGTG
Source organism: Thuja plicata (assembly GCA_018584345.1). NCBI lineage: Eukaryota > Viridiplantae > Streptophyta > Pinopsida > Cupressales > Cupressaceae > Thuja > Thuja plicata. The sequence continues at coordinate 34,459 of MU228125.1, read as the reverse complement.
TCTGAGAGGTTTTTAGCATCAGATACATCTTTTGTTTTTACTATTTTAGGATCTAATACTGCCACAACGTGGTTTTCACTGTCAGTTCCCTTTTTCTTTTTATTTTTCAATTTTTGACTGAGAAACTTGATATCCTCCAGTGACATGTTCATCCTCCTTGCATTGGTGGAAGAGGGGTAAGGTTTACAAGCGTTTAGATAGCAAGCCAAGGTGTACTCATTGGGAAAGTTGAGGATAGGAGTATGATATGTATTAGTCCAATCAATTAGGTCAGGGTTTATTAAAGACAAGGAGTCAGACTATGGGAAGGATAGCATCATTTTAGCGTCAAGACTATTAACTGACATGACAGGTTCTGTTAAGTTAATTTCTTCAGTGTTTAGATCAATAAGAGTTAGATTGTCATTAAAAGGGTCATTTTTAGTTATATGTGGACCAAACTTTAGTGAATCATTAGTAGAAATTTCATCATCAATTCTTCGTAAAAGGAGGCTTCTTGTTTGTCACCTCTGAAGTTCTTCTAGACTTATGAGAGCACCAGTCTCTCCATCAATGATTAGGGGAAGGAACTCTTCCTCTACTTCGGGAATATCAATATTGTTAGGAGTAGTGTTAGAATGTTCATTGGGTGCTGATGGAGCTGCAAACATGTGAATCACATCTATTTCAATGTCCTCTATAGAAACAGATAGCTCATCCCATTCATAATCATGAGAGTCTATTATTTCATCATCAGACCTGTTTAAGAATTCAGCAATAGTTATCTAATGTACCTGATTAGCCACCTATGGATCAAAGTGTTGTAAATCAAGGATATGTGTGATTGTGACTAACTTCCCCTAGTTAGGATGTGAATCCTATTGCCTAGGTGTGTCTGTAGTAACTATTGCTATCAATGGTATCTCTGGATCATATGTTGTTGTATCTCCTACCTCTTGAATAGGAGCCTGCGGTAACAAAGGGATATGAGAATCTTGTGGTACATGTAATAATCTTTCATAGGACCATTGTTCTAGTTCTATCTCTTCTATTTCATCACTCCCTTTGTCAGAGACCAGGCTCTCTTTTGAAGTAGGTTTGTAAGATTCATTATTAAAACCTAGTCCTATTTTGTCTCTGGTATTCCTGAACTCCATGTGCACAAGCTCACTAAGTCCTCTTTGTGTGTCTCTTAAAGGTCCTTTTCCTTTATATCACATTTTATTGAGGAGGTCATATCCTTTAACATACTATTCTAGGGATATTTCTACATGTTTGACCTTTTCCTCTTGTGGTTCTCCTTTGTAAAGCCAGACCAAGACTGCCTATTCTTCTATGTTATCTAAAGAAGATGTGGATGCCTTAACCATGCCAGTTTCTTTGTGGAATTCTGGCTCCTTAGATACAGTAGGTGTGAAAGATGAGGAGGGTCTTCCATATGATTTTGGTGACACCAGAAGTTCTGTTAATGATGGGTTCATGTCTAGCATGTATTCTCCCATACATGTTTCTTCAATTTTTAAGGTCTTCCCAAAGCTTTTCATAACCATGTCTTTGGTAGTCTCAGGAGCAATTTCATCCATAGATTCCTTGTTATGTGGAATCATACTACCTACCTCAATATGGTTGCAAGTATAATTAGCATCTGTAGGAATTATTACTTCCACCCCATTATGTGGGAACTTGATACATTGGTGGTAAGTAGATGGCACAACTTGCATTTCATGGATCCAAGGTCTCCCCAATAGTATGTTGTAAGATAGGGGTAGATCCAGAACTAGACATATGACATTCCTTTCAATTGGCCTGACTCTAATGGGTAGAACAATAAGACCTTTAGAGGATCTTTCTTCCTCATCATAAGCCTTGATAGTAATTTTTCTTCTAGAGTGAATGGTCTATTCTGAAAGACCTAGTTTCCTGATCAGATTGAGGGTACAAATATTCAATCTTGTGCCTCCATATATCAATATGCATCTAACACGAGATTTATGAATGAGGACTTTAATATGAAGGGGTTGATTATGGGGATGTGTCAATGATTTATCATCCTCTTCAAAAAAGGAGAGGTAATGTGGTGTTGAGATATGATTAACCATCGCTTGGAATTTTTCTATATCAAGGTCTTTTGGGACATTTGCGGCATGTAGGGCTTGTTCCAGGACTTCCCTATGCACTGTGGATATTTTAAGAAACTCAAAAATGGAAATTTTAGTAGAGGTTTGTTGCAATTGGTCCAACAAGTCATACTTTTCTACAGGAATAGTCACCATGTGTTTTGCTTCTAGTTTGGGGATAGTAACAATAGGAACCTTGGACGTTGATGTTGGCTTTGAGGTAGAATTAGGTCCTTTGATCGTGACTTGTGCTTGGCTCCAAGTCACCACATTTTATTGGAAAGAAATACCTTTGATTGTGATGAAATTAATTGATTCAGTTTTAATGTCTAGCATATTGATCATGTTATCATTATTGGAGTAGGTGTAGTTTACTTCATTACCTTTTCCTTTAGATGCTTCCCCTTTCTCATAATTAGGGAATGGTTTATTAAATGTTGTATGATCTTCGTTGGTAGTGTGTCCCTCCACTTTGATTTTTCCTCCTTCAATGAGGTCTTGAATAACATGTTTGAGTTTAAGATAGTTGTTAGTCTTGTGTCCTTTGTTTTTATGAAATACATAGTAAGAATTATCATCCCACCACCTTGGTTTGACCGCTGGTTCCCATGCTTTGGAATCTGGGATTGTGAGAACTTTGTTGTCTAATAGTGTCTTCAAAATAGCCTCAAGAGGTTCTCCCAAAGGAGTAAATGTTATTTGAGGTTTTGAAGTCCATGGATGACCCTTGCTATTATCATTGTTTTCTTTGGGTATGGGGGTCGTTACCTTGGCATATTTTCTTGCTTGCATGCTATTAGTTAGATTGAATACCTTAGGTTTAGGACCAACATTGGATGCATCTACTACTCCATCGTTAACAACATTTTTGTTCTGTTTCCACCATTTAGGTTTGGAGTTGGAGTTGTTAGATTTGTTCTCACTTTGAAGAGTGATCTCCCCCTTTTTGACCATAACTTATTCAATACAGATAGCATTCTTGATCATCCTATTGAAGCTAGGGGAGTCTTACATTTGCAATGCATAGTTCAACTTAGGTACCAAGTTATTGATAAAGATTTCCATTTTCTCAGATTTGGGAATAGCTCTTGAATACCGTGCAAATATTTTATTCCATCTTTGTAGAAAGTGGGTAAAGGATTCACCAGTCTTTTGTTTAGTGTTGCACCGATCCTTCATAGTCACATCATGTTGGATATTATAGGAGTAATGTTGGATAAATTGTTGAATTAACTCCTAAAACTTTTTGACCTTAGGTATAAGCTTTGAGAACCATTCCATGGCATTGCCTCCAAGACTTCTAGGAAAAATATGCATGAGGTAAGTAGGTTCATTCATGTACTATATGCTAAGAGCACAAAATTCTCTAACATGGTCGTGTGGATCGGTCTCTCCCGTATACTTGTCATATTTTGGCCTTATCACGTTGGGAGGGAATGGAACCATAGTGACACTCTTGTTGAAAGGAAATGGACAAATGGAGTCCATAGAGTATTTCATTTTGGTTTTATCCTTCTCTTGCTTGAGTTGCAAGATTTTTTTGCATCAAGGTGAGTTTCTTGGCGAGAATAGATATAGGAGTTAGAACCTCCTTTTCTTTTAGTTGTTCCACATCATAATCCTTGGGTAACTTTACGCCAGTGGATTCTAGATGGAGAAAGTATTTCTCTTTATCTTCATCAATCATCTTTTCCATTGTCTTTTGGAATTTCTCTCTATTTGAGTTTATTATACTCTTCTTTCGTGATGTATTCCTCACTACCTGATTCAAATATAGGATAGTCAAATGTGTGTTCTTCTTCTAAATCAATGTCTTTGTCCTTTTGGTTTTTTCTATTGTCATATTTGTCAAAAGCCTCACTTCACCCACGAGTAGACCTATCCATTTCTAGAGAGTATAGATCAAGTAGGGAATTGCGAGATGTTTCTCCTTGAAAGTGTAGTGATTTAGGAAGTACTCTCGATCTCAACCTCGTCAAAGTTTCCCGATAGTGTCAGGTAGTATCTTGAATTGTTCAAGTGAGTGTGTCTAGGTGGAATTATTGTTTTTATTTGTGTGGAAGTAAATGATTCCAGTGTCAGAGGGTTAGAATGCCCTGATAGTGAGCTAGGAATCAAGTTGTTGTAAAAAGTGGATAGACCACACATATTGAGATAGATTGTGAGAAACCGATAGGACATGCAAGGTAGACATCTAAAAAAAGTGTTTTGAAATAGCAATAGGGAAACCAAAAAAGACAATAGGGATAGACTAAAGAGCCAAAAGGGTACCCAAATCAACTGATTTTTCCTGAGAAACTATTCTGCAAGTGCCCACTGTCCTAGGTACGAGCCCCTAGATGCGAGCCAAGAAATATAATATGTGAGCTTTTGATGACCCAAGATGCGAGATTTAACGCTAGATGCGATGATGTGTTGACCATATGTGGGCCAGGATACTAGATACGAGCCAGGATACCAAATATGAGCTAGGAAATTTGGGATGCAAGTTTCTGATGTCTCTGTCAGATTTTGCCAGTTTTGAAAATTTTGTCTTGGAAGTGCGTGAAGTTTGTTTGATTTGTGATCGTGTTTGAAGGTTTGCCAATGAGTGAAAAACACATGTGTAGACCAAGGATTGAAGTTTGTTGCTTATTTTGAAGGATTTTATCTTGTTAGTGACATTTCAGATACATGAAGAAGATTTGCATTGTTAGGGGAACAAACACATCCTTATGCCCTACTTTCTAGGTGGAGGATGAAAATCCTTGCTCATTGACTTAGCTACACACTCAAATTCTAATAAGAATATAGCCATCACCAAGCATGTAATGGCTCCAGTCATGATGTTGTATTAGTGACTCCAAATTCAAGTGAGGGTACGATATGATGAGTGTCTTGGGGCAATTACTTTTTTCTTTGCACAAGGATTATCACCCTTTCGGGGATGAATTAGGTAGTTTGTCTCCAAAGTTCATTGTTTATGATGGGGCAATCCATTTGAAACTATCCCCCATAGAATTGCACAAGGAAAAATTGAGGTGTATAGCCCTATGAGTACTCAAATATGTGTAGTCTCGCAAGAAAGATTCAAGTGGCTCCGTTCTAGACATACCCAAGCATGTTCAAGGAATGATGTCAAAATTTCTAAGAGCAAAACTAGCTCCATCTTTCGAGGCTTTGGCCTACGAGGAAGAAATTATTTATAGTGATTTGGAAGGGTTGGCCCGTAAAACTTGTCCTCACTTGGGTCATTCCTGGGAGAATTTTTCCTCAACCGCCAGTCCCTCTACTGTTAAATAAGCATACAAAGGATTGGCGAGCATAGGATGTCTAGATTTCTGATTCTTCAAAAGAAGAGGAGCATACTCTCCTAATCCATGTCTTTTTCTCCCAAAACACACAAATCAAAGGTTCTTTCCCTCAAGCTATGTTGAGCTTGATTTAGATATTCCTAAGTTAATGAAAATAGGATGCATGAAAGCAAATTTGTTTTGTTCAATTATCCGCAATATTAGGTGATTTTCTTATTCAATTTTAGATCCTAAAATGATTTTAAAAATGTAACTTGTTCAATTATCCCACAAGTTTTAGTGATTTTCTTGTCCAATTACTGATTTCTAAAAAGAATTAAAGTGTGATTTTGCTTGTCCATTTATCCCCAAATTCCTTTACAAGTGCTAAACCAACGTCTGATTTTCTGATTTTCCTTTAAAGGAAAAGAGCATAGTAATCTGATCGATTTAACAAGTGTTGAGAAAATGTTTTAAGTTTTTGAAAAATCTTTGTAAATGTTTAGTATTGGAATCAATTTAAACACCTGCAAATACACACATTAGCCAAGTCTTCTTACTTCCTTATCAGCAACTTGCAAGCACTCGTTAGGCTGTCAAAAGTTCAAATCAACAACTGGTTAAAGTGTTAGGGTTTAGGCAATGAAGTTCGTAAAAAATTCAACCAGATGTGATCCTATAAATTCAGGATATGATGCAACAAACCAGATGTGAGCCTCTGCTACCAGATGTGATAGAATGTTCACCAGATGTGAGCCTATACTAAAAATGATCTAGGAAATCTTGGATGCAAGCCTCAATTTTTGCAGTGTAAGGGCGTATCCTGGATGCGAGCTTCTGCTACCAAAAATGACTCTAGACCTAAAAACTGGGAAGGTAAATTGGTGGAAAATAGAGTTAAAATGAGGCAAAATCCAGAATCAGGCCCCACTATGGGTGCCATAAATGTGTGTGAAATAGTGCACCTATTACCTATGACACAACACTTCAATAGATCATTACGTTATTGAAAATAGGGTTAGTAAAGCATGAAAATCCACTAAAATCGATCTATTTCTTTCTAACTAGGAGTGTGAAAAACAAGATAATAACCCTCAGATTATGCCTTTTCTAGTGACATATACAAAATAGCATGAAAGATTCTATTAAAACTAAGAAAGATATCTAAATAACATGCATTCTAGTTCTAGAAATTAGGATTATAACAATGCATGAACATGAAAACTAAATGAAACATGAATATATATAAATCCTAACAGCATAACAATACATTTTCAATCTCAAATTTAGGCTTATTTGAACTCAAAAACTCCTCTTTATAGAAGAAATGAGGAGAGAGAGGGGGGACAAGGGTCATTAATGGAGTTGCAAAACCCATTAATGAGGTGTAAGAGGAATAAATGCCAAAGGCATTCATGATACATGGGCTTGAGGAATATGCATTAAATGCAAGCATTTAAGAGGCATGGAGAGGTCATATGCATTAAATGCAAGCTTTTAAGAGGCATGGAGAGGGTTTAAAGACAAGCTTGAGAAAGTTGAATTTCTCAAGTGGGTTGACTTCCTAATCACATTTTTAGGAATGTGACATCATTAGGAGATGGGTTAGAATGGGATTAGGAATGGGATTAGATTTAGCATGGGGGGAATAGGTTGGGATGGGTTTGAACCCACGGTCAAGGTGGTTGAGATAGGTTAGGTTAGGGGTTTAGGGGAATATTAATGAAATGAATTATATTAAATATATTCATTCAAAAATAGGAATATTAATTATTTAAGCTTTTTATTGCTTTAGATAATCAATTAGGACTATAGCCAATTAATTAGATTAATTTAGGCTAGAAGATAGGGTTTTTGCAAGTGATTAGATATAAATAGGGATTTATTTAATTCCTCTTAAATTAATTACCTTAGCCATGTTTGATTTGAATGATTTGAATTAAATTGATTTGATTTGATTGGCTTAGGTGAATAATAAAATCTAGTGATTAGATCACTTAGGAGACTAAATTTGATTTGAATGGATTATGTCAGCCGATTGAAGAGTTGTCTAAACATAATTGTGGGTATGATCACACTTAGGGAAAATAGGGTCTATGGTTAGAGCAGACCAAATCCAGGTGGTTACAATATATTTAATTTATTGTTTTCTTTTCATATTGGATGCTTCATCAGTCAGGATATTTTTCTTTTCCATTAAATCTTCTATATACGCCTCATCTTCCTCTAAGTTAACACTTCCTTCAAATAATTTATCAATATTGTCTAGACCATCTCATAGTTATTCAGAAAATTCTTTCCTTTTTGAAAAAGATGCATTAAGCTTGTTCTTTAGTTCTTCAATCATCTCATTAGCTACAACCATTTGTCTTTCATACCTATATCTTTCCATCTCCACAGATCTACTCCCCAAGTTGTTAAAATTTCCCTCTAGAGAGTCTGAACTCTAATACCAATTATTGGAAATAGTAGGTACTAAGAGGGGGGGGTGAATCAGTACTAATAAAACTTTTAGACTTCTACCAATATGTCTCAATAACAACAAAAGAAACTTCCAAACTATGTAGCTTAAAACTATAAGTGTAAAGTAAAAATTATAGTGAATGAAATAAAAACACATGCACACTCATAACACTTATATTTTCATCATGGAAACCCTTGATTAGAGGGAAAAACTATGGTGGGGTGACACCTACAATATTATCACTCTAGTAGAAAAGAGTTCTCTTTTAGGAGCTTACAATATGTCACTTTCTAGGTGACACCCTATTAGGAGTGATTGATACTTTTTTAGAAGTATCTAAATTCCTATTACAGACTGCCTTGTTAAAGGATTTAATCCCACTATTATAGTGCTCACCCTATTAAGGGATTTAAAATAAAAAGTCTTATTAGAGACTATTAGGAATACAAAAAATTAATTGACCTGTTAAATGAACTTCATAATTCTAATCAAAACCTTTGATGCTTTGTTCTATCTTTGAACTCTGTTCTGAATCCTCTCTACAATCTTCTTTGTAATCATTGTCCATGATCTAACACTTCAACTATTTCTTCACAACATATCACAACAAATTATTCAACTACTAAAAATTATATTAACAACCTATTATTCATGAAAAGTGATCAATTTTGTATGATGTGATGCACTTTTTGGTTGTCATTTATGGAAAAACATCTATCTTACTGATCAATTCCTCTAAAGTTAGGTTTTGGTGACTTTGAAATTGGCTAAGTACACAAGAAGAAATACAGAGGTATTTTGAGTATCGAAGATTGAGATCGATGAGTTACAGAAAGAGAGCTTAGAAGAAGATAGTATGGGGTATGTGTGACCTCCACATAAGATTGATTTTTTTTGGTGATGTTTACAGTAAGTTAGAGAGATTTGAAGATAGACAGATAGCAACAGAAAAGTGATACAGAGCAGTTGGACATAAATAATGATTCAGGGAGTATGACGTGGATTCCTCAAAATTGGAGTTGTATTATGATTGTTGATAACCTATATTTTGATTATGTAAGAGCACTGACTATGCATTTGTTATTTTCTTTATTAAATGTATTTTGTATTGAGAGCCAACTGTGTAATATTTTTATTTGAAAGCCGACTTGGTAAAGAAAAAATATATATATGTAATATCTTTTGTTGAGTGAAGAAAGAGTTGTGAACATAGTTTTGGATGTGATATACGAATGGAAGAGAAGAGGATGATAGAGATCATTGAATAAATATGACTGGAACTATCTAAGCATTGGAGATACTTGTTTTGTTCATTACTAAGAACATTTTGTAATAGAACTATATTGCAATACTGATTCACCCCCCTCTCTATATTACCTAATCCTAACAATTTGTATCAAATATTTTGGCCCTTGGAGAGAAAGTCTAACAGCTTAAGGGAGATCAAAATAGATTTAGATAGTTTACAAGAAAACTTTGATGATGCACTTGAAGACCTTGATAAAGAAAAAGCAGAGAATGGAGAATTAAGATTCAACATGCAAAGAGCTGAGAAATTTACAAAGAAACTTAAAGACCAACTTGAACCTTCCAGAAGTCAAAGACGGGATCTTGTGGTTCAGATGAAAGAAGATTCAGACAAAGACAATTCAGATCAGATGCAGCAACTTGAAGAAGAAAATGAAACCTTAAATCTTGATAATGAAGCCATGAATAAAGAGATTCAATTACAAAAAGATGCTAAGAAGAAGATTGAAGATGCTTTACATAGTGCAAATACTTTGATAGAACAAATGAAGAATGAGGCTAACAACTACAAGAACAAGTATCTAGAATTGGAGAAATGCAATTAGATCATAAAAGGTGAACTTGTTGAGGCAAAGAAAAAATTTGAGAATATTCACACTAGCAGTGATTTGATTGATGAACAAAGAGACAAACAGAAACCTAAAGGTGATATGACTGGTGTTGGATTCAATGAAGCTGAATGTTCAAAGAAACAAGAAGAAAAATATGATGTAAATATTGATGCTGAAAAAATACTATTGAAGAACCCAGAGAGCAGATCAGACACTTCAACGATAGATGTAGAGGTAATTCCCCTCTTAATACCTTTTCTACTTATTTTTTTAATTTTAATGGATATGAGCACAAGAAAGAAGAATGCAGGAAACCTAATCAATCTAGATATAGACAAGACAATGGAAGAGAACCTATAGTGAAACCTACATGCTATAAATGTAATAATCTTGGGCACATTGTGAAGCATTGTAATCTGCAAGTAAATCAGGAAACAAGACCTCCTATATGTTACAAATATAATAATCTAGGTCATATAGCAAATTTTTGCAGGTATAATGGAGAAAACAACAAAAGAGTACCACATCCTATGAATACACAGAATAATGGAAATGATATTGGTAAGAGTGTTGTAGATTTAAAGAATGATTTTTATAGTTTCTTTAAGAAAGAAGAGGATAACACCAGTGGTAAGATATGGAAGATCAAAGAGACAAGTGAGACATTGGTTTAGGGAGAGACAGTAGATACTACTGGATCTTTGCCTGATGGTAACAAAGCATAATTGATCTAATTGGCCGATCATTGCCTTAGGGGGAGCATTGGATGAAGATATCAAAATATATCCAACCCCTAATTTTGTGGATTGAGCTCTAGCGAGCTTAAGTATAATTGTGGCCAACATCATGGAGTATATATTTAAAAGCACAACATTGAACGATGCCTATTGTGTGATCGCGAGATTTATAGCCGACTAGACAACATTGGGTAATGTGAACTTTTAATGACTTAATATTCTATAAAGAACCATATGATATCTATTTCCTTACCATTTGATGAGTAGCGACCTAAGGAAATCAGAGAGCAGAGAGATTCAATCTATCTTACAATTGCCTTGCGTGATTGTTTGAAGCAAAAACTCAAAATTTAGTGTGTAAGAGGTATTTACATCATCTAGCTATGGATGCACCTATTATTTATGATGCTATAGATCTACCTAGATATAAATTCAAGAAATATAGTTTCAATTCTTGTGAAGGAGACCCTAAAAGAGCATTCTCTCAAACACCACATGGAGTTTTACATGTAGAAGACGTTAGGGCATACATTCATTGTAAGTATGATATACTGGGTGTTGATGAAATTTCTACTGAAATGGAGTATATTACTGACAAAGGCATTATGAGATATGAATAAAAACATGTTGATCAATTGAGCATTATGAATATTCTAGACTTATATAAATTTGATGAAGAAGAATGGTTTAAGATATTGTTAAGTAGATTACATGATCATTTTATTTGGATAGGCAAGAAACCTGTGAAGATTTTGTGAGGCCTCACCCCGATCCATCATAGCTTTACTGCTCACTCACACTTTGACGCTTTATGTTTTGATACATTAATACACTTTTGTTATCCTGACAGAGACTCGTGATACTATGTTATGATGATGATTATATTGTGTGGATTATATTTTGATATGGATTAGACCTAGAACAGGTGGTTGATTTTGATTATATATGTTTAGATCAGTGAATTGATGAGAAGACCGAATCATGATTAGACTTAACTATTTCATGGATGTTATGTCATGGTGATTAAGGAATTCTTATGTTTTTAAACAGTTATGTATGAAAATTTCAATTAGGGGCTTAATTATTCTATTTGATTAATGTTGCTAATTATGAATTGAAAATGTATATTACATGTAATTTTATCATCTTGGACTACTGATACTCAAAGTTTAGTGTGCAGGAAAGGGAATCATGGAATTTTTCAGAGAATCAGGGCTAAACACATGTGAATTGAGTAAGCCAAGGTTTAATCCAATAAGGGGTTGAAACCTCATTGTAATGTGACCCTTGTAAATGTAATCTGAATGTGTGTTAATATTTTAAATTTATATTATTTTTTGGACATGTCATTGTGAATGTGATGTGTATTTTGTTGGTGTCACTTGACACTTGTGTTGTCCATGTGGATAGTGACATGTCATTTAGGGCTTGGGCAAGAATCACTTAACCTTATAGGATATTATATTAATCACTTGCATATAGATGCCTTGTAGGGATCCCATCATGTTGGAACTCGGATTTGAACCTTAAGGGTACTCTGGAGGGATTAAAAGTGACCCTAGAGTGTATTTTTGACCAAAATTAGTTAACTCTAAGGGGTTACCTTTGGTTAGGGCTAGTTTTTACCTATGAGAGAAACCTAGGTCACCATTATGACTCTCTAAAATGCCTACTTTTCAAAAGTGGCGAAAATAGAGATGGTCTCATGCATGTAACTTGCCCCACACTCCTTGCTAAATTCAAAATTAAGAAGGGAGACAAAAAGGCTAGTTGTCATATCTCATTACTGCTCTTATGTTCAAGAGGTTAGGGGTTATGCTTGATTGTAATTAAAAGTAAATTTAAATGTTTAATTAGGAGATATTTCAAATGTCTAAATAAAAGGTTAATTTAAAATTGTATGTTAGGAATTGATGGATTAGGAATGCATGTGTTTTCATCATAGGGGAAATATTTTATTAATGATGCTAGTAGGTTAGGAAATCAGGTTTGATTTTAGCTATTGGATTTTAATTAATAGTTTTTTGATATAGTGAAATTATTATTCAATTTTAATCTTGTCAATCATTCAATGTTTCATGTATTGTTGGGAGTAGATTATTTATCTGACTGGACTCGAGCTAGTAGTTAATGTTAACCGAAACTAGACTTGAACGGATTCAGTTGTAATCTAGGTGAATAGTTAAATAAGCATTACGACAACCTAGACCAACATATGTTCATAACCACTAACTACCATCCTGATTCTAAACATGGAATCAGAGTTAGATCAACCTGAGTTGAGTATTCATATAACCCAAGGAACAAGTTGATACCCAATTCGGCATCAGTTTGTGGCATGACCCTTATTCAGTCTACCTATATACCTTGTAATTCAAAGGTTAACTCTATTTGCTATCACCTTTCCAACTCAACCATTGTTAGTTGAATGTACTTGTGTGCTTTTAAAAAAAAAATTTGTGTGTGTGTTTTGCCCTAGTTTTGGGAATGACATTTTGGTATCAGAGCCAGTGTTTCGACACAAGGAACCTAACCCGTTACATTTCAACTCATTCAAAACATAAATCATTGTGTAGGATGCCTGTGGTCACTAGAGATAACTGACGAGGCATAGGTCATAGAGCTCCCCATGTGGGGGCAGGATAGGAGGATCCACCACCTCCACCGCCACCACCACCTCCAAACCCTAACCAGGATATTATAGATGTTCTCTAAAATCTGATTGGGGTGATTCAGTAGAGACTACCACCCGTAGTTCAGCAGCAGGTTCCCCAAGGGGAAGTACATGTTTCAGAGAATGAGAGAGCAGTTAGCAAAGAGAGGAGTAGGATTCCTCCACCTAGGTCTGCTGAGGGTCATGATGATCAGGAGGGTGAGTCAGTTCATCAAGTTGTTAAACCATGTGAGCATGAGATACATGCCAGGGAGAGACCCCCTAGAGATGTTGGAGATAAGATCTGAGAGTTATTACGACTCCAGACACCCTTGTTTTTAGGATCCACTGATGGGTTAGTAGCAGAGGCCTGGTTATAGAGTTTACATCAATGTTTTGGATTGCGCCCTTATGGGAGTAATCTAAAGGCATGATTTGCAGTCCATCTCCTATGGGAGAAGGCTTCCACTTGGTGGGAGTAGGAGGTGTCCATCGGTGGAGTGAGTATTGACACACTCACTTGGGAGAATTTTGTGGCCCATTTCTATGAGAGATATCTCTTCGAGCATTTCCGATAGAGACAGATAGAGGAGTTCCATGATCTCCAGCAGAGAGGCCTCACAGTGAACCAGTATGAGAGTCATTTTCTCAAGCTCCTTCCATATGTTGACTACATGAAAGATGAGAAATTGAGTAATCACCATTTCATTAAGGGACTTAATATGTCTCTTCAGAGCACAGTATGCCTAGTATTCCCTACCATGTTCAGAGGGGCAATTGAGATGGCACTTGTAGCTGAGGATATCCATAGTAGACAAGAGTCTCAGGATTGGTACCAGCACCAAAACCCCTCTTCCCAGTAGTCATGATAGCAGAGACCCCCTTGGAAAGGGAAGCATAATCATTCAGTAGGATCCTTTAAGGGTCAACAGTCACAGATTGTAGAGATCCCAGCAGGATTCTAGACAGAGGCACTCACAGGGTTATCAGGGCTCTAAGCCCAAATAGTAGCAGTCTTTGGGCCCTAGAAAGGATCATAAGACATAGACCCCTCAGACACAGTCAGCTAGGACTCAGCAATCCTCTAGGGGTGGATATAGTGGTTCTAGTAGGACCGGAGGGTCATAGTAGCCTAGGACACAGGGAGTGCAGATTCAGACTCGTGGGCCATGTTACACTTGCAGTGGTATGGGTCATTTAGTGAGAGAGTGCCCATAGGGATAGTCAGCCAGTGGTCAAAGGGGCTATCTCAGAGCCTACAGTTGGAGATATGGGTAGATCCCATAGATTTTTTGCAGTTGTTGATAACCACCATACCGAGCACTAGGCCATGGTAATTGAGGCCACAGGTATGATTCAGGGTACCAATGTTTCTATCTTGTTTGATTCAGGAGCCACAAAATCCTTTATATCTCCCTATGTAGTGGAGTGTTGTGGGCTGGTGGCAGTTAGACAGGATGTCAGTTGGGAGGTTGAGTTAGCTTCTAGAGCTAGAGTCTCTGTTAGTTCCTTATTTCACATTTGTCAGACTCAGATTGGAGACCTTATCATGATGACTAATCTTCACATTACCCCTCTAGGTTCTTATGATGTAGTCCTTGGCATGGATTGGCTATGTGCCCATAGTGCCAAGGTGGATTGTTGTCAGAAGAGGGTCGAGTCTATTGATGATCATGACACTTCTATGGTGATATTTGGGGTACAAAGACCTGTATCCCTTTGCATTATTTCTTCTATATAGCTTAGGTGGTGTGTGTGGAAGGGATGTCAGTTATTTTCCATCACTATTAGTGATAGAGAGGAGGATTCAAGAGGAGAGCCTTCACTCAAGGATTATCCTATTCTTTAGGAGTTTGCGCATGTATTTCCTACCAAACTACCTGGTATGCCCCTACCTAGGGCAGTTGATTTTCACATAGATTTTGAACTAGGAGCCGAGCCAGTATCTAGAGCACCCTACAAGATGACAACACATGAGCTCAATGAGCTCAAGATTCAGTTAGAAGAGCTCTTGGAGAAAGGGCATGTCTGACCTAGTGTATCACCTTGGGGTGCACCTGTTATTTTTGTGAAGAAGAAGGATGGGTCACTTCAATTGTGCATTGATTATCGATAGCTAAATAAAGTAACAATTAAGAACTGATACCCACTTCCCAGGATTGATGATCTATTTGATCAGTTACAGGGTGCCCGAGTGTTCTCAAAGATAGATCTAAAGTTGGGGTACCATCAGTTATGGATTGTGGAAAGTGATATCAAAAAGACTACTTTTCGTACGAGGTATGGTCACTATGATTTCATAGTAGTGCCATTTGGCCTCACGAATGCTCCAGCTATGTTCATGAGCCTCATGAATAGAGTATTTTGTACCTTTTTGGATAAATTTGTATTAGTATTCCTTGATGATATTCAGATATATTCTCTCAATGAGGAGGAGCATGAGGTGCATCTAAGATAGGTTCCTATAGCGTTTGAGAGAGAATCAGTTATATGGTAGCTTGTCAAAGTGTGCCTTCTTTAGACCCAAGGTGCATTATCTTGTTCATGTTATATCCGGCGATGGGATCTTTGTAGACCCATCAAAGATTAGAGCTATTATGGATTAGCCAACACCCACTAGTGTCACTGAGGTCAGGAGTTTTATGGGCTTAGCAGGGTATTACAGACACTTCATGGTAGGATTTTCTAGAGTGGCTCATCCCATCACCTCCCTTTAGAGAAAGGGGAAGAGGTATGAATGGACAAAGAAGTGTGAGAGAGCTTTTGAGGAGCTCAAGAGAGTCCTCACTAGTGCACCGATTTTTGCAGTGCTAGATCCTTCAACAAATTTTGTTGTATGTACTGATGCTTCATTGGATAGTTTAGGAGCTTTCCTTATGCAGGAGGTCCATCCTATAGCTTTTGAGTCTAGGAAGCTAAAGACTCATGAACTTAATTATCCTACTCATGACCTAGAACTCGCAACAGTGGTTCATGCTTTACTGAGATGGTGACATTTCCTTCTAGGTCACCGATTTGAGCTTCATTCAAATCACCAGAGCCTATAGTATATTTTTACACAGCCCAATCTTAATGTTAGGCAGAGGAGATGGATGGAGTTTTTGTGTGAGTATGATTTTGATGTTCATTACATCAAGGGTAAAGAGAATGTAATTTTAGATGCCTTGAGTAGGAGGTGACATGAGCTCTCATCTATGACTTCTAGTACAGATCTGAGGGACTGCATTTTGCATCATTTGTCAGGGGATGGATTATATGTGGAGATTTGTCAGTTTATCCATTCTTAGAGACCCCTGGAGGGGAAATTTGTAGAGTATTCCTTGGAGTCCAATGGACTTCTACGTCATAAGGGATGCATCTATGTACCTTCTACGGGTGACTTGCAGGAGTTTATTATACTTGAGGCTCACAGAACACCTTATTTAGCTCATCTTGGAGTTAAGAAATTGCATACTGATATGAGACAGTTGTACCATTGGCTAGGTATGAGATTGCAGATTGCCAGCATAGTTGCTAGATGTCTATAGTGCCAGAGAGTGAAGGAAGAGCATAGTCATCCAGGTGGGCTCCTGCAGCCACATAAGATTGCCGAGTGCATGTGGGATACTATATCTATGGACTTCATTTTTGGTCTCCCTATGTCTTCTTGCTGCCATGATACTAACTTGGTGACAGTTAACACATTGACCAAGGTTGCCCACTTCTCACCCATGTGTACTACATTCACAGCACGAGACATAGCTCAGGTCTTTTTGTGGGATATTGTCAGACTTTATGGCATTCCCCATAAGATCATCTCTGATAGAGACTCCTTGTTCACATCAACCTTTTAGAGAGAGTTACAGATAGTGTTGGGCACTAGGCTCAATTTTAGTACAACATATCACCCTCAGACAGATGGCCATACTGAGAGGGTTAACTAGGTATTGGAGGACATGCTGCGCATGTATGTGATGGACCATCAGGTCAAGTGGGAGGAATACCTACATTTGGTTGAGTTTTCCTATAATAATGGGCATCATTCTTCTATAGGTATGCCACCATATCATGCCTTGTATGGTAGACCATGCAGGACACCACTGAGTTGGGACAAGATCAAGGATAGAGTATCTATTGGACCTCAGCTGGTCAAGGATATGGAGTAGTAGGTTGTCTTGATTAGAAAATGCCTTAGGGAGGCTCAGGATTGACAAAAGAAGTATGCAGAAGCAAAGAGGGTTGATCGTGAGTATATGGTTGGAGATAGGGTCTTCTTGAGAGTGTGCCCGCATAAGAGTCCAATCTATTTTGGAAAGGGCTCTAAGTTAGTGCCTCACTTTGTTGGACCTTTCAAGATATTGGAGAGGATAGGACTAGTTGCCTACTATCTAGCCTTGCCACCCAGCCTGTCACGCATCCATGATGTGTTTCATGTATCTATGCTATGGAAATATATTTATGATGAGTCTCACATTATAGATTGGGATGTCTTGCAGGTGGATTCGGACAGACAACTAGCACTGGAGCCCATTTGTATTATAGCCTGATGAACCCTTGCACTTTGAGGCTGGGAGCTGGACCATGTTAGGGTCCAGTGGGACTGTTATGATGAGGTCACGACTTCATGGGAGGATGCAGCGTAGATGAGATCTCAGTACCCATATCTTTTTGATAAACTCTAGGAGGAAGTTCATGCCTAGTGGGGGAGGATTTGAGGCCTCACTCCGACCCATCATAGCTTTACTTCTCACTCACACTTTGACACTATGTTTTGATACATTGATACACTTTTGTTATCCTGACAGAGACTCATGATACTATGTTATGATGATGATTATATTGTGTGGATTACGTTTTGATATGGATTAGACCTAGAATAGGTGGTTGATTTTGATTATATATGTTTAGATCAGTGAATTGATGAGAAGACCGAATCATGATTAGACTTGACTATTTCATGGATGTTATGTCATGGTGATTAAGGAATTCTTATGTTTTTAAACAGTTACGTATGAAAATTTCAATTAGGGGCTTAATTCTGCTATTTGATTAATGTTGCTAATTATGAATTGAAAATGTATATTACATGTAATTTTATCATCTTGGACTACTAATGCTTGAAGTTTAGTGTGCAGGAAAGGGAACCATGGATTTTTTTAGAGAATCAGGGCTAAACACATGTGAATTGAGTAAACCAAGGTTTAATCCAATGAGGGGTTGAAACCTCATTGTAATGTGACCCTTGTAAATGTAATCTAAATGTGTGTTAATAGTTTAAATGTATGTTATTGTTTGTACATGCCATTGTGAATGTGATGTGTATTTTTTTGGTGTCACTTGACACTTGTGTTGTCCATGTGGATAGTGACATGTCATTTAGGGCTTGGGAAAGAATCACTTAACCTTATAGGATATTATATTGATCACTTGCATATAAATTCCTTGTAGGGATCCCATCATGTTGGAGCTCGGATTTGAACCTTAGGGGTACTTTGGAGGGATTAAAAGTGACCCTAGAGTGTATTTTTGACCAAAATTAGTTAACCCTAAGGGGGTACCTTGGGTTAGGGCTAGTTTTTACCTATGAGAGAAACCTAGGTCACCATTATGACTCTCCAA
>MU228125.1:0-15730 GCA_018584345.1 Thuja plicata | reverse complement strand
AAGTGACCCTAGAGTGTATTTTTGACCAAAATTAGTTAACCCTAAGGGGGTACCTTGGGTTAGGGCTAGTTTTTACCTATGAGAGAAACCTAGGTCACCATTATGACTCTCCAAAATGCCTACTTTTCAAAAGTGGCGAAAATAGAGATGGTCTCATGCATCTAACTTGCCCCACACTCCTTGCTAAACTCACAATTAAGAAGGGAGACAAAAAGGCTAGTTGTCGTATCTCATTATTTCTCTTATGTTCAAGGGGTTAGGGGTTATGATCGATTGTAATTAAAAGTAAATTTAAATGTTGAATTAGGAGACATTTCAAATGTCTAAATAAAAGGTTAATTTAAAGTCGTATGTTAGGAATTGATGGATTGGGAATGCATGTGTTTTCATCATAAGGGAAATTATTTATTAATGATGCTAGTAGGTTAGGAAATCAGGTTTGATTTTAGCTATTGGATTTTAATTAATAGTTGTTTGATATAGTGAAATTATTATTCAATTTTAATCTTGTCAATCGTTCAATGTTTCATGTATGATTGGGAGTAGAATATTTATCTGATTGGACTCGAGCTAGTAGTTAATGTTAAATGGAACTAGACTTGAATGGATTTAGTTGTAATCTAGGTGAATAATTAAATAAGCATTAGGACAACCTAGACCAACATATGTTCATAACCACTAACTACCATCCTGATTCTAAACATGGAATCAGAGTTAGATCAACCTGAGTTGAGTAATCATATAACCTGAGGAACAAGTTGATACCCAATTCGGCATCAGTTTGTGGCATGACCCTTATTCAGTCTGCATATATACCTTGTAATTTGAAGGTTAAATCTATTTGATATCACCTTTCCAACTCAACCATTGTTAGTTGTACGTACTTGTGTGCTTTAAAAAATAAAAATTTGTGTGTGTGTTTTTCCCTAGTTTTGGGCATGACAGATTTGTAGTGAATTGGTTCATGAGATTACTTGATTGGATGCTACTAGAATCATTCCTATAGGAGAGAAACATGTTAAGAAGCAAGTTGAAACCATAACACACTTGAAATGGGACAGGTGAGCTATGTCAGTAAGTGACATTGTGCAACATTATGTAAAATTGATTGATATGATACTTGGTTACAAATTCTACTATAGTAGTAGACCTAATTCAATATCTACGAGAGTTATCATGATGACATATAGAATGGTGAAAGAGAATACTAAATAAAATCTCTACAAAGTATTAGCACAATAAATTTTTGGAGAATGTGAAATTGATAAAGAAAGACAGATCGAAGACCTTCAGATTTGTTTCACTATTGATGCATATGTACATACAAATTAAGCACAGATTTCTAGGCCTGCACCCTAGTGGTTGGAGAAAAGGGATACCTACTGGTATACAAATTTTTGACAGTTACAAAAGATAGAACAACACATGGGTTGATGGTGAGTTTTTTGGTATGATTAAGATTCTTCAGAGGTAGATGAAAGGAAGGTATAGGATACCTAAAGACTTAGTTGAGAAGTACAAGGATACAATCTATTTCATGGTTGAAACTAATTGTGTATGCTTTGAGGTAGTTATACCAAGGAGGAAATGGTGTTATCCTATGGGATATGAGGTAAGTTACGAGGTGGTAACTATGAAAATCAAACATGTCCTAGCATCTGACATAGATACATCTGAGGAGAGATGGGGAACCTATAAGGAAAAATTAGCTAAAGTAAGAGAGGAACAAACCAGAGGTTTGAGGAAAAGAAAAGTAGACAAAATTGTGCATGAATGTGGTATTAAGGTAGGATTCACTGAGGAGGAGTTGACGGAAGTTAAGAATAAGTTAGCATAGAAATCTTTTGGATTGGCAAGTACTGCTACCGCAGCTCTTCCACTTCCTGAAGTAGTGATGGTAGATAGTCCACCTCCTATAGTTATTGATATAACCTCTCCTCCACCATAGCAAACCTCGCAAGAAAAAAATATTATTCCTAGAGTGAGTACTAGATCCAGAAGATATATTTCACCACCTAAAGAACAAAACACTATGAGAGAAGAAAAGAAATCTGAAAGTGACAAGAATATATGGAAACTTGACTTGAATATGATTGAGAAGAGAGATATCGAGCAAGGTTAGTTAGTTTCTATGAACAAATACTATGACAGGTATGAGGAAACTAATAAAATTTGGATTGAGGATGTTGTAGTTAATCATTTAGTTATTTTCAAGAAGAATCTATTGGAGATAGAGGGTAGTATACCTGAAGAGTTATACGGTAGATTGGAGACTAGGAAACATCTAGCATAGATTGAGGATGAAACTATCAGAAATCAAGAAATTGATAACATGTTTCCTATAGTTTCTATGCATGAAAGAGATAAAATATTTAAAGAACTGAAACCTTTATTGAGAACTAAGACTAAACTAGTGAAGATTATGACAATAAAATATGATGAAGTTACTAAAGAGACTCAGAAATCACTGGACCATATATTAATGAACACTACTCTTAAGAAGACCCCACTTCCTATAAATACTTTTACTATGCCCTTAGGAATGGGAGAGAGTTACAAGATAGCTAAGGCAAGTGTTGAGAAGAGAGAAGTTGATATGCAACCATATTTCTATGTTTCTCATGTGCCTATGACTCTTGACACTTCACATGATGAGAAGGGCCCATTTCAAGAAAATAATGTCAATACAGTGACTGAGGAAGAAGGATAGAAAGAATTGGAGCAGAAAGAAGAAAAATCAAATGTTGAAGTCAAGAATGAAGTTGACACATTTTCTACCTTATTGTTGGCAAGTAAAGAAAAATCTATTGATATGGATGTTGATTGCATGGATGAGGATGAGTTGGTAAAATTAGCTTTTACTGCACTTACTAAAGCAAAGGAGGGATCTAAAAAGAAAAGTGACAAGAAGACCAAGGTGATGTCTAGAGCAATTGATACTTTAAATAGATTTCTCCCAGTACCTATTGTTTTTCAGAATAGAAATGATGTAGAGAACATGAATTTGGCACTTGATGCGTTTTATGGACATAATGAGAACTTGGTAAAGATTGTAGAAAAGAACTACTCAGAGAAGAAGCTATTTGAAGTTTTCCAGTCTATCTCATGGGACTTGGGCATTCTAAGAACTAGTAGAAAAAATTCTAAGAGTTGTGTTGCACATAGCAGGAAACTATTCAGCTATTGCATGAATCCTATCAGGCATGTTAAAAACATTGAAGACATTATTGTCAAGGACAGGGAAAAATTGAACAACATGATTGACAGTTTTGAGACCTCTTCACAATGTATAATGGATTTGGAAAAATAAGTAACAAGAATTTTGGCTAAACTAAATGTATTGGATATTGAGAAAGGGAGAGTTATGACAAGATTTGGTTTACTGAAGAGTTTAATAACTCCTAAGCTATCAATTATTGAATCCCACTTCTCAGCCATGGAGAAAACTATAGAATCATTGGATAAATCTATGCCAACAGAGTTGAAAGAAGAAGAGAAAACATCATTTGCATTAAATAGACTACTTCATGTTAGTCAACTATTTCTTAATTCATGGACTACATAAGTGATGATCTTGGAAGATTCCTTTCAAGATATTATGAAATCGGTAAGCAAGCACTAGTTTTATTAATTTTTATGCACCTTTGTCATTGTTTTAAAAGGGCGAGAAGAGAGAAGAGAAAAATGAATAGGGGAGAAGAGGAGAACATAATGTATAAGGGAGGATAGAAAAACAAAATAGAGAAAGAAGGAGAGACAATTTTTGTTTTGTCGGAACACTTAGTCATTTTTTTGTTAAGTGTTCCCATTAATGCCAAAGGGAGAGATTGTTGGAAAGTGATAAATTTTGTATGATGTGATTTAATTTTTGGTTTTCATTTATGGCAACACATCTAGCTTATTGATCGATTCCTTTAAAGTTAAGATTTGGTGACTCTAAAATCGACTAAGTATAGAGGCATAAATACAGAGGTATTTTGAGTATCAAAGATCGAGATCGATGACTTACAAAAAGTCAGCTTAGAAGAAGATAGTATGGGGTATGTGTGACCTCCACCTAAGATCAATTTTGTTTTGGTGATGTTTATAGTAAGTTAGAGAGATTTGAAGACAGACAGACAACAACAAAACAATGATACAAAGTAGCTGGACATAAGCGATGATTCAGGGAGTATGATGTGGACTCCTGGAAATCGGGGTTGGATTATGATTGTTTATAACCTATATTTTGATTATGTAAGAGATCCAACTATGCATTTGATATTTTCTTTACTAAATTTTTTTTTTTGAGAGCCGACTATGTAATATTTGTATTTCAGAGCCGACTTGGTAAAGAAGAAAGATATATGTAAGATCTTTTTGTTGAGTGAAGAAATAGTTTTTAAAATTTTTTTGGGATGTGATATATGAATGATAGAGAAGAGGATGATAGAGATCATTGAATAACTATGACTGGAAATATATAAGCATTAGAGATGCTTGTTTCTTTCATTACTGAGAACATTTTGTAACATAACTATATTGTAAGAGCTTTATGCTCAGTTGGCCCCTAACAGGGTGTTGTATACCTTTAAAAGGGTTGTTATTCTTCTAACAAGGAATTGTACTATTTAATATTCAGCTCCTAATAGGGCTAGGTCTCCTAACAGGGACACCATACTTTAGTGCATGCTTGTGGGTACCATCCCCACCGGGGTTTTTTTTCCCTTGGCCAGGGTTTCCTCAACAACAAATAATGGTGTTATGAGTACTGTGTTATTTTCTTATGCTCTTTTCATTTATGCAAGGTTATAGATTATTTGCAATTGGTTGAAAATTTTAATTAAGTGTTGTAATAGTGATTCACCCCCCCTCAGTATTACCTAATCCTAACACATATGTCCTATATCCTTTTACCATTGATTTCAAACTTAATTAGGGTTTGAATTTCTGTCCAAAATTTCTTTTTCAGTTAAAACCAACTCATAGAAATATACAATCTCATCGTGTCGTCCATAAAAAAATTCAAGTTGTCTTATCCAATATGAAATAGTTCTTCAATATTATTAGTCCAAAATGTGCCTTGAATTCATAATCAGATCTATACACAACTACCAAGAAATTGACTTATTAAACTCTTGAAACAGTGTACTACATTTGTTATTCTGTCCAGATTCACTGAATCTTGCACTGTCATAACCGCTTTAGACAATCATTCAAAATTGTTTCTTAACCTTTAGCTTTTACCTATTCAATGAATTGATCGGTAGGTAGAATCTTCACTAATGTCCTTTACTGGTATGAACTAAGTGGAGTGGTTACAACTATTATTTCACCTATAGTCTCTGAACCTTCCATTGTATGGATAGTATACTTGTATTCTTCAACTGATGTGACCTTCACCTATTCTCATGTTCACCTATCTGTATGTTCACTTGTTCTGCTTAGCTTGTAGTTACAGATTGGTTAAGTTTTCTATCAATTTGTATAACTTCATGTACTCACACAAAAATTTATTACCTATGTAGTAGATTTCTAGAAATGAAAATAACACCTTTATGTGATCATCATTAATGTCTGTTCTCATCATTATGATATCATAAGTTAGATATTGTGCATACTAATTTATGTGTTCTATCTAGAACTAGAAGTTTTCAAGGTGACAGATATTTCATGTTTTTGATTAATAGTTAGTCAATGATGGCATGCGCTTCTTTCTTGGGGGAGAAATATGAATCCCTAGACAAATTTAATATTTTCAAGGCTATGGTTGAGATATAGATAGGATTGAAACTGAAGTATTTGATATCTGAAAGAGGTGGTGAGTTCACATCCGGTGAGTTTAATGAATTTTATGAAGAGAATGGGACAAAGAGATAGATGTATTCTCCATTGTCCCCACAAAAAAATGGTGTGGTAGAGAGAAATTACATAACCATTCTAGACATTACAAGGACAATGATGATTGAAGGAAATGCTCTACATTGTTATTGGAGAAAATTTGTGAGTACTTCAATTACACATTGAACCAGGTGCAAACAAATGGTAATAATGGTAAGAATCCTTATAAATTATTGTATGGAAATGTTCCTACTATGAGATATTTTAGAATTTTTGGAAGTAAATGCTATATCAAAATTGATAAAGATTTAGGAAATTTTGATGCTAGATGTGATGAAGAAATATTTATTACTTATTCAACAATAAGAAAAGCATACAAATGTTATAATAATAGATTGAGAAAGATAGTTGAGAGTGAAAATGTTAAGGTGGCTGAGTGAAATCAGAGACAACCTAGATCTTGTTGATATGATTAAAATGATTAGGATGACAATACAAATCAAGTAATGAAGCCTCAAACTCAGAATCAAATTTGAATTGTTCTATTGGATCAAGATGATGAAGAAGAAAACACTGAAGTAGAAACACAAGAGTCTATAATTCATGAAATACTAAGACTCCCAGGTATGCAAGGTTGAACCATTTAGAAAATTAGATAATAGGTGATAGAAACAAAGGTATTCAAACTAGAAGAAAAAATGTTGAAGATAGAGTTGAGTATTATTTGATTTTAAATATTGAACCTTAAGATGTTAGTGAATCTTGTCAACATGAACATTGGGTGAAAGCAATGAAAGAAGAGTAGAATGAGATTGAGAAGAAGAAAATATGGGTTATTGTTCCTAGACATAATAATAAGAATGTAATTGGAACCAAATGGGTCTTTCAAAAAAAATTGAATGAAGATGATGAAGTTATAAGAAATAAGGAAAGACTTGTTTGTAAATGATATTCACAAGTGGAAGGTATATATTTTGAGGAGACATTTTATCATGTGGCTAAAATTGAAGCTATGAGATTATTTCTTGCTTATGTTGCCTAAAAATATTTCAAAGTATATCGGATGGATGTCAAGTTTTTAATTTTAAATGGTGAATTGGAAGAAGAAGAAGAAGTGTATATAGAGAAATCATATGGATTTATATTGATTGATCAGATTGATATGGTTTTCCAGTTGAAGAAAGCTTTGTATGGATTGAAGAAATCCCCTAGAGCCTATTATAAAAGATTAGATAAGTATCTACTGAAGCTTGGATTTAACAAAGGTATTGTTGAAAACAATTTGTATTTCAAGATTGATCATGTTAATCTTCTAATTGTTGAATTTTTTTTTATGATATTATCTTTGGAGGGAATGATAAGTTGAGAAAAGAGTTTGCTAATGAAATTAAAAGTAAATTTGAGATGTCTATGATTGGAGAGATGAAATTATTTCTTAGTTTTTAAATCACATAGTCAGATAGTTGAATATTTATATCTCAGTACAAGTATGTGAGCAAGTTGTTTAATAATTTTGGTATGGAATATTTAAATCCACTTGGTACTCCTATGGAAAATGGATGCAAATTGACAAAGGATGATGACTCTTCAAAAGAAAATTAGACCAAATATAGATCTATGATTAGTGGATTACTTTATTTTACTCAAACCAGACCTGCTATCATGAGTGTTATATATATTGTTGCTACATTTCAAGAAGATCCTAAGGAATCTCATGTTGTTTTTGTTGTTGTTGTTAAGATAATATTCATATATTTGAAAGGGATAGTTGATTATGGCCAATGGTATCCTAAAGATGATGATTTTACTTTGAGTGATTTTACTAATGTTGATTGGGTAGGTAATGTGGATGATAGAAAGAGTACTAGTGGTGGTGAATTTCTCAAATAAGAGATTGGTTTCATGGTTGAGAAAAAATAAAAATTGTATTTCACAATCTATTATAGAGGTAGAATATGTCACTACTACAATCAATTATACTTAAGTGGTATCGATGAAACATATATTGAAATATATTAGACTAGAGTATGATGAACCTATTTATATATATTATGTAAATTCAAGTGATATTAACATTTATAAGAATCTAGTGTTGCATTCAATGATAGAGCATATTTCTATCAAGTTTCACTTTTTGAGAGAGAAGGTTAATGAGAAGGAAGTTAGATTAGAGTATGTGCATACTAAGGAACATATAGAAGATATCCTCATGAAGCCTTTTCCTAAGGATACTTTTGAGCATCTCAAAGGTAAGCTAGGGTTTCTTTCCCCTCTTGATTAGAACTAAGATTAATTCACAAAGATATCTTATGATCCGGATTGGTGTTTGGTGGCTACTACTCGGGGGGAGTAGTCATTCTTGAGTTTTGTAAGTCATATGTTTAGATTTGTAGATATTTTTCACCTCTATGGTTAATTTCATATATGTTAATTTGTCATTTGTTTCAAAGGTGGAGAAACAATTCATGTAAAAATAAAAGGGGAGAAAGTTTCAGTTAGGGGAGATTGTTGGTAAAGTTATTGATTTGATTTCATTGACATTGATTATTTTTCACATAACATTTTTCCATAAATTCTAATGAAGAGGATTCTTGAAATAATATGCATATATGTGTTGACATTGATATTTTTCATTAACATCAATATATTTATTTGTTTGAGACAGTGTTCATATAATGTTCAGTGAGTTTTTATGTTTAGTATTGACAATGCATTGAAGATTAGTGTATGTGAATGTGTGAATATATTTTATGATGTTTGTAGTTGATCTAGTTCAATTTTTAGAGGTTCTCATGATGATTTGAGTAAGTTATGGGATTTTGTGTTAAGACTAGTATTTTGGACACTCAGTAGTGATAATGTGACAATATTTTGATCTATAGTGCTCCGAATTGCAATATTTTCATTTATGGATTTGTGTAGTGTATTTGCGACATTAACATGTGTCCTTAGCTTAATTGGTTCATTATTTGGAGGACCACATGTTTTTTTTATTGATAGGGGTTATTGTTTGTGTTCTAGAGGTTCAATATGATAATGTTAATGATTCTAGTGATTTGAATTAATGTGGATGTTCCTACGGTAATTCATGATGCTTATGGATTTTTCTAGAATGTGATCCTATTGTGTTGTTGGTTTCATTGATAAAGGTGATCGCATTTGGTGATTTTTGGTTGGTCAATTAATTCTCTTCATTTTCATGGATGACTTGGTGTTGTAGCATGTTGCGGATGTTTGGGGTGTGATTATTGGATTCTTAGCATGTTCAAGTATGGTGTTATTGATCTATGTAATATCTTAGTCAACATTCATTGGTTTACATTCAATATTGTAAATGAGAGAGGTTATATCTTTAATATTAAGGTGTTTGGATGACCTTGGAAGAATGAGTTCATGAGTTTTATAAATTTAATTGTATTCATTTGTGGATCATGTGAAAAACAGTTAATGAGTAGATGAGATAGAGATGTGAAAATTTTGATTATATCTTTTAAAGGAAGAGATCTGGTGTGGAAAATAAAGTTGTACTTCAATGGAACTGATCTAGACATGTTGAAGGTGTTATTATCTAGTTCATGATATTTGGATTGTTGTCCATATATATTTATAAGGAAGTGATCCTTGTTAAGGCATTAATGTTGGCATATTGGAAAATTTGTATGATGGTTGTGTTGGAATTTATCTTAACCTAGCATAAGTATTGATTAGAAGAAGCAATCAAAAGAATTATTTTCGTGATGCTAACTTAAATATTACAATTTAATGAGTGAAGCAGAATGGTAAAAGGTCTAGTAAGAAGCAGACATTGCAAAGAATAAGTCATGCACATAAAGATAGAATGGTGAAGATGTTTACCATTTTCACCCAGCGTTATAGAAAGTTTCACGATGATTTGAATAGGTAACCAAGTTGCAGAAGGTGACTGAAAGATAGGATACCAGACTGTGCCAACAGGAAGATAGAAAGAGGTTCAATGTTCTCAATAGAGTGATAATTTTATGGAGTGAACCTAGGATTGTGTTGGAGACATACTCATGTCTCTTCAACTCATAGGGTTTGTACTTCATAGGTCCATAAGGCATAATCTTATGGTCTGAGAGACTTGTTGACAATATTCTTCAAGTGTGATGGAAATGGGTTGGAAAATCCAATGGCTATGATGGATTTGAATGATTGAGTGTTTTTAATGATGCTATAGGATGTTCTTGAAGTATTTTTTTAATGAGTTGGAAATATACATGGATCCAAAGGATCATATTGGTGGAATTTTGGGTCAATGGTAATATTTTTATTACTATTCATGCTCTTGGATGACTTAGTTGGTAAATCATGTTATGCAAGAGCTAAATCATAAAATTTGGGAGATTTATCATCTTGAGATGGTGGTCATAAATGGTGTTTATGATTTAGTAGTCAGATATGGATTTTGAATCATGAAATATGGCGTGTTGATTGAAGAAATGGTGAATTAGTTTTTTGTCGACCTAGTTCTTGATATAAAATGATGAATTAGGGAAAATTCAAGGTGTAGATCATGGATGTGGATGCTAGAGGTGGCTAATGAAGGGAGATCCTGATTCAGTGGGAATCACAATTGTTTCAATAAGGGGTTGAACAAAGATCTATATTTTACTACATCAAAACTATATCAGACATGAGGTAGATGTCACTTACATAGTTCACAAAACTTGTATGGATCATTGTAGTGGTCATATTATAAGGCAGTTATCCTTCCTTAGGGTTGTAGCTCAGGGTTTTTCATTTGAGCAGTAAGCTCTAGGAAGTGAGCTTGAATGCATGCACACTCCCTATATATTGTAATAAGGTTATTCTTCTAACAAGTTATTTTCTTATTGTGGGTAATTATCCCCATCGTGGTTTTTCCCCTAATAGGGTTTCCACAATAAAAATATTGTGTCAAATTGTGTGGATGTGTTTATGATTTGTATATGCATGCATGTTTCATATTCTATTTATTTAGATCAGATTTATGGGTACACAAGTTAGAGGTTTTTGAGGCTTAAGGTTTTGAGTTTTAAGTTCTTAGGAGCAACTAATACACCCACCCCCTCTTAGTTGTTATTTTCCATAATATTAACAATTGGTATTAGAGCTTGGTCCCTTGAAGGATGCCTAACAACTTAAGGGAGATCAAATATTACAACTTAAAATAAGTACAGTCCTAGGTTTGAAGGAAAAAAACAACCTTGTATGGAAAGGAAGGATGATTACTCATCTAAGGTGCATTGGAGAAGATTATTGGATCATCATACAGAAATCCTATACCCCTCCTATAGATCTATCTATGGATATTTTAGATGAGAAGAAGAAGTTTGAGTACAATGTCATAGAAAAGGAAGCATTGCTAAGTGCTCTATCAAATACAAAGTATAAAAATATAATACAGTTAGAAACTTCTCATGAGATATGGATAAATTTAGACTCTTTATGAAGGTGATGCATGTTTCAATCAAGCCAAGCTACAAAGCCTAAAAGGAAGGTATGAATCTCTGAGAATGTCTAAAGATGATAACATTAGCTCTTATATGTTGAAAATAAATGAGTTAGTTTGTAGTATCAGATGTGTCTATGGAGTATTAGATGAAGGATTGATTGTATCAAAAGTATTGAGCTATTTTCCTCCTGCATACAAGAGAAAAGTTGTTATTGAAGAAATCAGAACTAGTGTTGTTGTGATAAGAGACACATTGGTTGGAAATATTTCTGCCTTCGAAATGAGTGAGTTTGGTGATTCTCTTCCCAAATTTGTATCAGCCTTCAAGGCAACTATATCAGGAAGAGACATGCATATATGAGATCAAGATGAAGGATCTAGAAGAAGGGTATCAAAGTATGAAAATGAGATAAGAGAGCTTGAAGAAGAATAAATAGAGCTTCAAGAATTGGAAGCACTGGCTGCAAGAAGACTAACAAAAGGATCTGGTAAGTATAAAGGAAAAATTTCTTTCAAATGAGTTTGGTGTAAAAAGTTAGGAAATTATGTTTCTACATATCTGGAGAGATTCTCCAAGCATAAGTCTGATAAGTCTTAAGGTGAGAATAAATGCTATTATGTTGTTGATGATGAGGGAGTTAGTAATGTTGAGTCTAAAAATGTTAAGAGTGAAGATGAACTTGTTTTTGTTACAATCATAGAAAATGAATCTAAGAATACAAACATGATATCAAATACTAATGTTACAAATCTTGTTGAAGATATATGACTAATGTTGCTGAAAGTAGTGTGAACAAGGATGAAATTTCATTTACACAAGGATATAGGTCATCTCTACTTTCTCAAAGTGTCAAAGAAGACAACTAGATCATTGACAGTAGGAGCTCTCACTTCACATCTGATAAAAAAGACAAATCTATGAAATTTGAGATGCATAAGAGTAGTACTGTCAAGAAGGAAGATATCTCCAAAGGTATGAGTTCTGCAAGTCATATTGTTGCAAAAAATTCTGCTGAAAATATTATGAGTAATTTTCATGATATTTGTACATTTGAGGAGATAAAATTTAGTAATATCTCTAGTAGAAATGTCTCAGCACGTAAAAGTGTCAAAGAGGTTAACCTTGAAATCTTCACGAATAGTGCTAATGAAAAAGGAAAAGTCACGGTCAATCAAGGAAATAAGAAAAATGACTGGTTGATTGATAGTGGATGTTCACATCATATGACTGGTGACATCAGCAATTTTGTGAAATATGAGGAATATGATGGAGGAATTTTTAGATGGGGTGACAACACTGAAGGAAAAATCAAGGGAAAATATATTTTTCTCCTAGATGAAAATAATACAACAGGTAATGTACTACATGTTGATTTTGTTGGAAAGTAATCAATTTTGTGTAAATGTGATTCACTTTTTGGTTGTTATTTATGGAAACACATCTGAGTTTCAGATCAATTCCCATAAAGATAAGTTTTGATGATTCAGAGATACAAAAGTGTTTTATATGTCAAAGATTGAGATCAATGATTTAGGGAAAGCGAACTTAGAGGAAGATAGTATGGGGTATGTATGACCTCCACCTAAGATCGATTTGGTTTTGGTTGAGTCTATGGTGAGTTAGAAATAATTGAAGACAGACAGACAACAGTCGAACAATGAAATAGAGAAGTTTGACAGTAGAAAAGATTGAGGGAGTATGACTTGGACTCCACACAATCAAAGTTGTATTTTCATTGTTGATAACCTCCACATTGACTATGCAAGAGCACCAACTATGCATTTGGTATTTACTATATCAAATATATTTTGTATTGAAGGCCGAATTTGTAATATTCATATTGAGAGCCAAATTTGTATAGTTGTGAGATATATATGTAAGATCTTTTTGGTAAAGATTCATGTGTGATTAGTTGGACAGTTGGATGAGTTGTTGAAAAAATAGTAGAGTAGAGAATGACAGAGATCATTGAAGAACAATAAAGGAACTATCTAAGCACCAGTGTTTCTCATTTTTGTTCATGACTGAGAACACTTTGTAACCTAAATTATATTGTAAGAGTTGTAAGCTTAGTTGGCCTCTAACAGGGTGTTGTGAACCTTTCACAGGGTTGTAATTCCTTTAACAAGGAAATGTGCTATGTAATATTCATCTCCTAATAGGGCTAGGTCTTCTTACATGGATATTATACTTTATTACATTCTTGTGGGTACCATCCCCACCGGGGTTTTCCCTTGGATAGGGTTTCCTCAAAAACAAAATATGGTGTTATGAGTACTGTGTCATTTGCTTATGTTCTTTTCTTTACTGTAAGTTTATGGTTAATATATAAATGGTTGAAGAATTTAATTAAGTGCTATAATACTGATTCACCCCCCCTCTCAGTATTATCCAATCCTAACAATTGGTATCAGATCTTTTGGCCCTCGGAGAGAAAATCTAACAGCTTGAGGGAGATCAAAATAGATTTGGACAGTTTACAAGAAAACTTTGATGTTGCACTTGAAGACCTTCACAAAGAAAAAGCAGAGAATGGAGAGTTGAGATTCGACATGCGAAGAGCTGAGAAATTCATAAAGAAACTCAAATACCAACTTGAGCTTTCCAGAAATCAAAGACAAGATCTTATGGTTCAGATGAAAGAGGATTTAGATGAAGACAGTTCAGATCAAGTGAAGCAATTAAAAGAAGAGAATGACACTCTGAAACTTGAAAATGAGACTATAGCTAAAGAAATACAGGTACAGAAGGATGCTAAGAAGAAAGTTGAAGAATCTTTAAATAGTGCATTTGATCAAATGAAGAATGAGGCTAACAACTACAAGAACAATTATCTAGAAATGGAAAAATACAATCAGATTATAAAAGGTGAACTTGTTGAAGAAAAGAAACACATTGAGAAACTTCACACCAATAGTGATTTGATTGATGAACAAAGACAAAAATAGAAACCTAAAGGTTATATGACTGGTATAGTCTTCAATAAAGCTGATTTCTCAAAGAATTGGGAAGAGAAATCAAATGAGAAGATTGATGCTGAGAAACCTTCTATTGAAGAACGTAAAGAGCATATCAAACCCTTTAGAGGCAGATGCTTTAGATATAATAGATTTGGACACATTAAGAGAGAATGCAAAGGTAATGCCCCTTTTAGAACTTTTTCTAGTTATTCTTTTAACTATAATGGATATGGGCACAAGAAAGAAGAATGCAGAAAAGCTAATCAATCAGGATATAGACAAGACAATGGAAGAGAATCTACAGTGAAACCTACATGCTAAAAATGTAATAACATTGGACACATTTCCAAGTAATGTAAGCTGCAAGTTAATTAGGAAAGAAGACCTCCTATATGTTATAAATACAATAATCCAGGACATATAGCAACATTTTGCAGGTATAATGGATCAAACAATAGAAGAGTACCACCTCCTATGAATTCATAGAAGAATGAAAATGATATTGGTAAGAGTGTTGTAGATTTGAAGAGTGGTTTTTAAATTTGTTTTAAGAAGGAAGAAGATAGAAAAAATAGTAAGATATAGAAGATCAAAGAAACAAGTGAGACATTAGTTCAGGGAGAGTCAGTAGAGGCTACTGGATCTTTGCCTGATGGTAGAAAAATAGAATTGACCTAATTGGTTAATCATGGCCTTAGGGGGAGCATTAGATACAGACATTAGAATATATCCTACCGCAAAATTCATGGATTGAGCTTGGGTATAAGCTTGGCTGACATCATGAAATATACATCTAAGAGTGCAACATTAAACGACACATATATTTTGTTCGTGAGATCTAACAGCCAACTGGACAGTTTTAAGTGAAAGTGAAATTCATGACTTAAACTTGTATAAAGTACCACTTGATGACCTATCTCTTTACCATTTGACAAAGAGTGAGCTAAGGAGATCAGAGAGCAAAGAAATTTAGACTATTCTACATTGGCTGTGTGTGATCGATTGAAGGATAAACTCAAAATTTAGTAGAAGAAAGGTATTTACATCATCTAGCCATGGATGCACCTATTATTTTTGATGTTACAGATTGACCTAGGTATAAATTTAAGAAAAATCCATTCAAGTCATGTGAAGAGGATCCAGAGAGAGCATTTTCCCAAACCTCGTATGGTGTATTACACATAGAAGATATTAGGGCTTACATACATTGTAAGTATGATATACTAGGAATTGATGATATATCAAATGAGATGGAGTATATGACTAATAATGGAATCATGAGAGAAGAATACAATAACATTGATCAGCTGAGCATAATTAAAACTCTGGACTTATGCAAATTTGATGAAGATGAATGGTTCAAGATACTCACTAATACATTTGACCCTAAATTGCGACCAAACTTTGCGACCAACTTGAAAATTGTTTTGTTTGGTCGCAATTTAAAAGTTAACTTTTCTTTTTTTTTTCTTTTATGCCCGTGTTGGTCGAAAT
>MU228124.1:2901986-2914913 GCA_018584345.1 Thuja plicata | reverse complement strand
GAAGGATCCAGGATTTCAAGCTCTCGTGCGCCATTACTCCGTCAGTTTGGTTCTAGCATTCAAGCCATCTTGCGATCACACACCCATTTCAACTAGCAAATTCTCAACACTTCTCAAGTCATAGACGTTGTCCCGCCAATACTGAGCATCAAGAACAACGTTTCGGAAGGAGTAGAGAGAGACAATAGAAGCTTCAAGCATCGTGGGGTTTGCATTCATTTGTTTTCCTTTCTCTTACTTGTACATTTTATTGATTACGTTTCATTGTTATTCGTTTGGTAGTATTGTGTATTTGGTTTGTATCAATTGTGAAACCTTTGCTACTGACCCTTGCCTTTGGAAAGCTTGGGAATCCCCGAATCACGAATCGAAGAAGAGGCGTACAGTTTTATTCCCCAAGAGGGTTTCCACTCAGGACATATCTTGTGTCATATTTTTATGTACAAGTATTGCTTTATATTGTTGTCTTCATTCAATTTACTTTAATTATGATTTTAATTGGCTTTAAAAATTGATCAATTATTTTATATCACGGATTCACCCCCCCCCCTCTCAGTGATTGTGTACTCCAACAAAGCTATAAGTGCAAATGACCTTAAAAATGACCCTTTAGGCCTATTTATACCCTCATCGGTGGATGTGCAACCAAACCCATTTGTACTAGTCATGTAGATTTCACCTTCTAGACCTCATAACTTTTCTATATGACCTATGTTTTCTGAATCATTAGTTATGTTGCAATCCTGGTAGTTTTTTAATAAATTGGGCTTCCTTCCATATTTTTCACTCAATTTCTTTAGGGGCACCATAATTCCTAGTCAGTATAAATTTCTCACCGGGGCATACTAGGGCATATTGTTAATACTTAATCTTTGAAACAACGTCTGAAAACACATTGTCTCAAAGAGGGGCAAAATGTAGGCACTTAAAACTGACATGTTGACCGTGTGCAACAATTTCACTAATATTCTTCTTAATTGGTTAAATAATATTTATTATTTAATTAATTAGTGTCTTTCTACTACATTCTAAATTCAAATATATATTTCTCCCTAAATTTCATAATTAAGTAATTTTAACCGATTATTTAATTATTAAACGTCTAACTAATCCTCAACATTTATTCTTCTATAAAGTAATTAAATAGTTATTATTATTTAATTATTCCCTATGTCTCTACATTAATTAAATAATTATGTTATTTAATTAATACTTCCACTTTATTTTTATTACATTTATGTAATAATAATAATTAATCAATTCCTCCTAATTATTAAATAAATGACAATTTATTTAATTTACTAATTATTCTTCTCATAAATAAATAAGATTTATTTGTTTGTTTATATTCCCCATGTGCAATTAAATAAATTTCTTTATTTATTTAATTGGATTTATTCTTCTATTTCTAACTAACACTAAGTCTCGGTCTAACTCTTCAATCACCTTTTCTGACTAATCAATCTATTTTGTTGACTAAACAATCAATTTAGTCATTTGTCCAATCAATTATGTTGACTAATCAATTTATTTAGTCATCTCTTCAATCTATTTAGTCCACTGTCTAATCAAAATTACTTCACTCATAATCAAATGAATTAACAAATCAATCTATTCTCTTAGCTAGTCAATCAATTCACTTCACTTCCAATTAGTCTCAGTCAACTAATCAGTCATTCGAGTTCAACTCCCCAATCATTTGAGTTGAACTTCTCAATCAATTTCAGATGTCTCTTCAATTGTGAAATCCTGATTGAAATCTAGAAAGGCTATAAATTGGGAGCTAATTCTCATAATCTGCAACCACACACTTTGAATTTCGGTGTTGTCCCATTGAGCTTAATCTGAGAGCCCGCGTCGCATTAAGAAGGAGAAGAAGAAAAAAGAAGGACAAATTGGTTTGCATTTTCATTTCATTTCATTTATTGTTGTTTATCTATTCTATTATCAAGCTTTCTCTTTTGATGTTAAGGATTTCTAATTGTGATTAGTGAATCTTGGTGGTTAGATTTATTGTGTAATTGCAAGCTTTTGGATCTTGAAAATAACCCTATCTACAATATGTATGTATGTATGTATGAGTTCTTGCATGATTTTCATGTCTTTGCATGGTGATAACTTAGAGCTCTAAGGGAAAGGCACTAGTACCTACTATAGCTAACTTCGAGCGCTTAATTGAGGTAGCAAACTATATCAAATTTTGACGTTTATTTTTTAGTTGTCTATGTATGCGACCTAACTGCTTAAAGTTGAGGTTTCAGCTTCTAGGTAATAACGATGCACTCTACATGATACGTTATGCGTGAAAAGGTCCAAAAGTAGAAAAAAAAATACCGAATAATACATGACCCCCATTCACCAATAACCGTTCACTCAAAATCACTAGTACTTATGGACAAATGTTCTAGTGATGGTGCTCAAATGTCCTAGTAATGGTTCACAAATCTCCAATAGTGGTGCACAAATGGGCCAATCCTGAATTAAAAAAGCTTTAAAAAGCTAAAAAATGATCAACTAATGGTACATAAATGATTAACTATTGGTATATGAGAAATTATTTAAGTGAATGTTATTGGGTGTTGATATTGTGGCGACTGATCATGTAGTAGGTGTTGATATTGTGGCGACATGTTTGGTAGTTGCCGGAGGTGAGGGGCGGTAGCCCCGAACCGGAGGCCGGCCTGAAGGGCCAAAAATTTTTGGTATTTTTTCGGGAAAGAGATTTGATTTTTCGGGAAAAAGAAGATCGACATTGTAAAACCCTAAAATGGTCGATTTTAGAGGTTGCCCTAAAACACATGTTATAAGCGTTTGAGATGTATAATGCATTGTAAGGTTGTGTACGGTTTTGCTGGATAATAAGAAAGGTTGGACGACTGTGTAGGTGGACGTAGCCCAGGTTTTGGGTGAACCACATTAAATCTGTGTGTTATCTGTGTTTAGTTTCTTTCTTCTATTATTTATGTGTATAACTGTTGATTCTTATATTGTTCTGGTTCTGTCAAACCCTAAAATTGGGGAGTCACTATGAAAAAAAGTGAGTGGTGATTAGACCCCGAGCGGTAATTGGTCCCTTTTTCCTAGTAGGAATATAAAAACCTATTACTTAGATGTTTGTCAATTTTTAGTTAGTACAAGAATAAGTCACCATCAATATTAGGGAGGTGTAGCATTTGTCTTCAGCGGGATTTGGATGTAACTATGCCCACTCTTTTGAATTGTCTACAAAGTCCAGTTTTGTCAAAGAGTTGGGGATGCACAATATAAGCTCATGATAGATTCTACCTAGATGTTAGAATAGTTAGAAGTTATTTTTTCTATCGTGTATTGCTACACAAGTAATAAAAGTGGATGATTGAATGATACATTGATTTAAGTCACTGTTTATCTAAGATTACATCTCCTCAAGCAAGGGTCACTTGAGATAGAGTAATTCTCTTTGTATATTAATTTCATTTACTAAAGTAGTGGTTAGATTATTTAATGTTTTCGTGAAGCTAACTATTATGCTCTATTATTAAGTTTGTGTTCTTAAGCTAAACAATTAATTAATGTATTTACTAGTTAGAAGTAGGACTTCATTGTTACAGTCAATTAGTCAAGTTTGCCTCCAACCACTATTGTGTTAACTTACCAATTACTTGCAACCTCTATTGCACAGACATGGTCTCTCTTACAACATTGTTTCTATTCTAACTAGTTGTCAATTTCAATTAGGTTTGTTACACAAGTTGATAGGTAACTTAGGAAATCCTTGGTTGCACATCTAGCACTAGCATCATCCAAGTATATGTGTCCCTTGATTGATAATTAAATGAGCCTCCCTTGATCAGTAGGCTACCTAATGAAAGATTAGTTGTTATATTATATGAGTGCATTGAGTTTTTTACACCAACCTATTGTGCATAGTGGAGACTAGTCAGTGGTTATTCTCATCTTTCTAGTATCAATTTGCAAGAGATGAAGGTAATAGTTTAATATCTAGGCAATGTTGTTAGAGGCAACTCCATCCTCTCATAGGGTAATCATGTTGAGACCACATGACAATGTTTAAGTCTTCCACTTTTGTTGTCATGTCTTGTTCATTGATGTTGTGTTTAACAAGTGTTGTGTTGTGTCATATCATATCTTGTGTTTAGGTATGTATTGTGGCATGTTTGTGTCACAATGGTAGTGGGAGAAATTTGTTCATCCAACATTTAATTGTTAATGTCTTGAATGAAAGATTAGAACACGACACATATTTTAGTGGTTGATATAAGATAAATTATTTTTATGTGACAAATCTACATCATTTTAAAATATTTTCAACTATGATCAATCCCTAAATCTTCATGAACAATAAGACAAGACAATTATTTATTAGACGAGCAAAATAAACTTCATTATACATAAAAATGAATCCAAATTAAAAAAAACTAGTCTCCCACCACAATTTCATCCTAGAGCCACGAACTTGATCCCTGACACCACACAATCTAATATAAAGTTAAAAGGCATTTTATTATAAAGAAGTACTAGTTTGGTTCCAGAATTTCCTTCATTAGTATCATTCTTTGATGATAACTTGAATACTCTAATTGTCGCATTTACCCCGAAATAGCAAATACATTTATCAAATAACTGTAACTACATCGTAATGAAATCACCCTAACCTTCAAGAAAGAAAGATATATTCAATTTTTGACTGATGGTGACTAGAACTGTGTCATTTACAAATTGCAATAGCTTGCATGTAAACTAAGATGTCACTTACAAACCGCATGCAGGCTGTCTTTTCAGGACGTATATATTTGAAAACCAAACTAGAAGTGCTGAAGACTTAAGCAGCAGGTTGCTAAGAAAACAAAACTTGCTTTTCTTTGCTTATGGTAAGAAGAGAATATTATTAGGCCTTGGCTCCTACAGGGGCACCCTTGAGGCTGAGCCTGGAGCTTCCATAGAGGGTCTCTTCAAACCTAATAATTTCATTCTTAGACCCATATGCAACCTGTGTTCTATCATCTACATTGATAATCACCCTGTCCAATACTGACTGTTTCCCATCACTGCTGTGCCCACCAGCTTTCTCAATTAGCAACCCCAGAGGAGCCACCTCAAACAGCAATCTTAGCTTGGCTTTAGCACTTGGAGATGTCACATTTGTGAAAATGCCCTTTTCCTTCACAATGATCTGCAATTGTTCAATTATGTATGTGTCAGCAAAATGTTTACTCAAAAATGAACAACCCATCTGTTCTGGGATGTTTGCTCTGTTTTTTGGGGGGTTGTAAATGCTCCAAAAGCAAACAAATTGCCTACTGTTTAAGCTTTACTAAAATCTTTGATCCCCAACTCTTGTGTCAATACTTTTGCTGTTACCTTTTACTTGAATCTAGACTCTTATCATGAAAAAGACTAGAGAAGATAAAAACTAAAATGCAATGTGGGTCCTGGAATGTTTTACAGGGCAATAATTGGCATCCCTTTGCTTTGGTTTGCAATGATGTGAATCCTCCTAGTTTGCAATGCAGACAAACAACTGATGCAGTGTAGAGTAAAATTTCGAGCTTTAACTAGAGAAATCACAATCTGAAATATTGCAATGAACAGACCTGGTTAACATCTGGCACCATGCCTCCTGTGTATCGAAGGGTGTATTTCTCGCTTACATAGTAGTTGATGAGCTGAAGAATGGGCAAGGGCCAAAAGTCAGATACTTCTATACAGATTTAGTGCTAGAATGAATCATGAAATCAAATTGACTAGAATAATTCAAGAGATCAAATTGACAAGAAACCTTTTCATAATCAGGATTGTCAAAAGTTGCTCTCAGATTTCCAGGAGAGAAAAGTTTTCCTTCTCCGATTTCTGTAGTATCCTTAACATGGTGCCACTTACCTGCAAAAGAGCCATCATATGGCATTATCATACATTTAAGCACATGTTCAAGTCACCATTGACATTCTACTAGGCTACTATATATGCCCTAGGTTTTTAAAGCAATTGCAGAGCTCCAGGATCTTATTTTGCATGCTTCTTTAGGCCTCTGACGAGCCTGTGATGGAGTAAATTTGGATGTCTTGTCTAAATTACATAAGATAAGAAAGGCATGAGATGCCATGAAAATGAATAGTATAACTTTTTTACCAACCATCATCCATTAATAAGAACTCATGGGTGCCTGGAGCATCTTTGAGAGCTAGGACATATGTGGTTCGAGGGCCATAAATGCCCATGGCAGAAGCAACCTGATCTCTACCAGTCACTCCTGTCAATTTGTCACCGGGCCATACTCCAAATATGGTGCCAACAGTGAAGTTGGTATCAACTATGCTTGAGCCGTCCAGTGGATCAAATGCCACACTAAACCCACCTGCCAACAAATTTATAATCTGGTTGGAGTTGAATTCGTGGAAGAAACATACCTATATCTAACCTGATCAATAGATACAAACCTTCCACAGGTCCACCCATGTCCTCAGGCACTGGGTTCTCCTCAGAGCAAGCATATTTGCAAAAATGGGAGTATCTTAAGGACTGATATGATGAATTCATCGAAAACAATTGCACGTCATTAGTAGGATGCAAAATATGTTCACCTCTGAACAGAAGCTATTTGGGTTCTTTTTCCTAATAAGGATTAACATATTTAATTGAAAATGGGATATCCTTTTTTATTCACAAGTATTCACAAATTTAATTGAAAATGGGATATCTTTTAGCTAGTTAATCATCTGATCTTTTGGACTGATAAATATGTGCTTATGACCAGCAGAAACAATTTCTAAGAAAACAACAAGCTAAGATTAATTTCAACTATATACTACAGGGTAAACTCAAGAATTTCTAGTGCAGATCACTAGTGTCCCAGAACAGAGTACAGTTCAAACATTTCTCGAATCAAAATTGGCAAACAGTCAAAACTAATAATATCTGAATCCATAGATGAGTTAGGAAGGGCTTTTGATTTTCAAGTTGTATCTCCAGGATATGAGACTAGATGTTTTTTCCTAAAAAGCCTGCACGATCGAGGAAATGTGGCTAAACATTCAGAAAAGAAAGACACAATCCCAAAAGTGAAAAGAGTTCGTATAAATAGAAGGAAGAAGAAAGAGAACTATTTGGATACATGGCTCGTATATACATCTGATTACATAGAAATCTGAATAAACATTTCAAAAGAAAAGCATAGAATCTCAATAATGAAGAAAGTGGTTGCTAAAATAGTAAAGAAGAAAAAGAAGCTCAGACATATGGTAGCCCTGCATTGAGGTAACGAGGTTAGGGGATTCTGACTAGAATTCCAAAAATAAAGAAACCATTGCTTCAAAAGTAGGAAGAAGAATGAAAACTAATTGCATACATTGCTTAGTCCTTTGGATTACAAATAGAATGAGAACCATGCATTTATGCCTCGCCATTTTAAAAAGAAAGGGCTAAATCCCAAAATGAAAAGAAAGTGATTACTTTAATTGTAGAAAGAAGAAAGAAAACTACTTGGATATCTGGCTCAGGCATACATCTACTTTGAATTACAGAGACAATGTTGGCATGACATCCCTGCCTTGAGGCCAAGAGGTTAGATAAATCTGCCTAGATATTTCAAAAAATAAAGCATATAATCCCAAAAATGAAGAAAGTGATTACTTAAATATTAAGTAGAAAGAGAATCATTTGGATACATGGTTCAGACACACATCTTCTGTGGATTGTAGATGGAGTGATATTAGCAAACAGGGATTACACAAAAGAAGTTCAATAGAAGACTTAATAAGAATAAATCAGTAGTTCTCAAATAAAGATAAGAAAGATGTGGATGTGTATCAAGAGATTTGCCTTAATAAATGTAGGAAAATAGAAGTCTGATAAATCTGCATGCTAGAAGTAGTGTATATACAATTTGATTTTGAAAATAGGAAAATAGAAAGCAAAGCAACAACATTATATTTTTACTAAGGAAAACTCTTTCTATTAAAAAAAATTCATTATTACAAAAAAATTGAGTACAGTAAAATCTTTCAGCATTGACCATTCTCAATGACAATAATGAATCTCTGTTACTTTACCCTCGATTTTGTCCAGATATAAATAGGCACTTGAAAACAGTTTTATATGTTACGTGCGATCATGCAAAAGATAAACTTAAGTATTTTAAAACATAGTAAACCCTAAAATAACACAAAAAATTTCCAACACATTTTTCCATACCAGATAATTACTTTGGATAAACTTGCAAGGATGATCCCATCCTAACTTTAAACATGAAAAATCTACAACACTCATCAACACTAAAATGAAACAAATATCAATAGAATTTATAAAAAGAAAAACAGGCCACTTTTGGCAGTCTTGGGATAAGCATTCTGAGATAAT
The DNA here is from genome assembly GCA_018584345.1 of Thuja plicata. Lineage (NCBI taxonomy): Eukaryota > Viridiplantae > Streptophyta > Pinopsida > Cupressales > Cupressaceae > Thuja > Thuja plicata. The sequence continues at coordinate 2,906,558 of MU228124.1, read as the reverse complement.
CAAATTCACATGGCTTCCACAGTTCATAATGATCAATATGTTTACTTTTGAATTAGACCATAGGGACTAAAAAAATCTACATAGTCTAATCCAGAAATAAGCATATTATTCTCTCACAACTGAAAATTTGCAGCTTTCTTGGCATTGCTCATTCATAAAAATGCAATCTTGTAAGAGAAAAACTAAAATAAAATGAATTGAATCTGACCTCGAAAAGGAGTTTATTGGCAATAAGATCAACAGCAAGTTGCTCATCACCAAAGGTGTTTATGCAAGCTGTAGCACCACAAGAAGCAGTCCTGACTTTAAAGGCTATGGTTCTCATTGCTTCTCCCATACACACCATCAGCCTTATTAGATTCTTATTAGGGGTAGATTTGTTCAGAAACTCCTCCTGATTCATTCCAATCACTTCATCCATTCAGCCCCACCACACAATTCCCTTTATTTTATCAAAGACAACACCATTAAACTAATTTACTTACCAGTGAGTCCCCAAGCTCACATTTTATAACACTAGTACTGCTACCACTACCAAGAGGACCTGCTTTCATAACTCTACCAGAAGCTCTTCTTCCTGTACTGAATTTGGGCCAAGTCCTCAATGACTGCCCATAGATAGAGCTAGCCTTTGCACTCACCTACAATTTACAACCATCATAATTAGCAGTCCCACCTTGTGAAACTTTATAGCCCCTTTTTACTCACAGTTTCTCAAAAACAGGATTTGTCAATTGGCCAGAAGATTCAAATGCTCTAGCCAAATGAGTGAAAGAAACTTGAATGGATTTCAGGTTCATTTGAATGAACAATTCTGATATGCAGAGAATGCAGGGAGAAGAACATACCTGAACAGAAGAGGAGGGGATGGTTCTAGCAGTAGCAGTAGGAGGAGCCAGACTAGGCCTAGACAAAGGTGTGCCACTGCCACTGCCACTTTGATATGCCACCATTCTTGCAGTTGCCTCCATTGTTGATGGTTTTTTTTTGCTCTGGAAGGATGGTTTCTCTCTCCTCTGTTTTCAGGTGAGTGTGTGGTTATGCGCCAAGAGAACTGAGCAGCATCTTGCTTCTACTACTCCCACGTGGCAATGCTTAATTGGGTATTGTAGCCACCGTGGAAGGATAACCCCTCACTTTCAATGGCTCCAATATGTGTGGCCTGCAAATAATTGAAGTTTGTTCATGGTTGGGTTGTCCTAAGTTCATTAATAATGGCTTTTTCAACGTTAATTAATTGGTATGTTACTATTTATAGCTTGCTTTAATTTTTGTGGGCTTATCGTGGAATATGTGGACATAACAAAGCCTTTAGGAGGAATAAATCAAGATGTGATGGACCACTTTATGAACCGGCAATTCAAGAAAAGAGTTCCTTCATGTTTGTCTAAGAAAAGTGGTACTTATGGGAGAGGATTTGTTAGTTGAATATTTTAACTTTATATTTCTCAAAATTCTATATAGAAATTTTAAATCATTCCTAATTTATTGGTAATATTCTTGGCAAGTTTATATTTCTCATGAGAAATTAGATCAACCGTCTCGCTAAAGCCATTGTCATTGGGACCTATTAGGCCTTATCATTAGCCATTGCAAAAAAGTTTAAATTAAAGGGGACTTTGTTAATATTTTTCAGTGTCTTACAAGAATAAATAAAGTCTCATGGACTATAGAAGGGTGGATTAATTTATCAACTTATATTATTTAGTCCTTTGAAAATTGTTTTATTTCCTATTCTTTTAGGGAAACTAATCAGGTGGCGGATTTTTTTGCTAATAAGGGGTTTACTGCTAAAAGAATGATGACTTGGCTTAGAGAAGACAACCCAAAGGATGACGTCAAAGCCTTGCTTATGTATGATAGATTGCATGGTAATTGTGGTTGCATCTGACCCTTACTTCAATGATTTCGATGATGAGACATATCATTATTACCTTTCGTGTTATCCATCTTGGCAATTTTTGGAAGAGAGCTATTCATTATTGTCCACACACTTTTTAGGCATTTTGGGGGTTTTGTTGGCATGTTTGTTTAACCGGGCTTCTCATTCTGTCAAGCAATTCTATGGTTGAGGGCTCTATTGACGTTGATATGGGAGGCAATAGACGTCGTGTCAACCCTGTCCACTATGATAGCTTGAGGGCTAACACTACTATTTGGAGACTCCTGGTTAAGGGGGAAATCACCCCGTATATTGAGAAATTACATGGCTGGGACCCTAAGGTCACCAAAATCTTTGCCAAGTAGTGGAAGGAGGGCAAGTTTAATCTGTTTGGGAGGCTGGTTGTGGTCGACAAGAATTTTAATGCCAAGGTGACGAGTTTATCCAGTGAAGGCATCTGTATTTTGAAGTAGCGATCAAGAAATTTCTAAAATCTGACAAGGAGAAGGAAGATTTGGTTAAGGGTGACAAGAGTTGTTATGATACGAAGAGTATTAAGCTGGTGTGGCTGGAATTGTTGAAGGTGATAATGGAGTATATTAGTCTTGACAACCGCTTCACGAGGGCATTTGTGCATCATTTTGTCTTGTTGAATCACTTCAGGCATAAGGTGAGGGTCTCGTTCCCTTTCTATCTCTTGTCTTCCATGAATACTAGTATTGTTGAACATAGGGATAACCCTCGTGAAAACCATGTTTTACATGAGGAGTTGTTGTTGTTAATCTATGAGAATTGTAGGCCTTTCCAAATGGATAAATAACTCAGTTCAACTCCTATACTCATAGATTGGTCATCTTAATTGAGAAGCTATCTTTCCTATGGTAAGGTTCATTTAATATGTCAACACAGGGTTGTGAACTTGAAATGGTTCTACACGATAGATGCACTAAGTCTCCATTAAGGTCGTGCTAACTACTACTGGAAAGATAAGTAATACAGGAAAATAGATGCTTGAAAGTAAACCTACTTGGTTACCAACTACTTAAGCATGAATAACAATGAACACAAATTACATAAACCAAGTTTAGGTTTATAAGGAAGGAAACTACTATGCCTGCTCTAGCTACAGGAACATACACAGGAACTATTTCCTAGTGGTTGCAGGAACTAACAAGTGACTGAACAATAACTACAACAACTAGAAATAAATAACAAAATGAAAAGGATCACTCACCAAGTGGGCTCCGTTGGGTGAGTGGATCCAAGTTCTTCAACAAACTATAAAATCAGAATAACCTTTGCTTTATTCATATAACATAAACTGATTATACATAATACTGCAAACTGTGAAAACTATAGTGCTGAAAATAGTTACATCACCATTAATCTTCTATTGTATGATCTCCTTGCTAACCTCTGAAGAGGCTTCAACAACTTATTTAAACTAAAACTTCACAACTAACCGACTAACTAACTAATTGAACACCTCCAACAAAATAAATGGGTGCAGTTATTACATTGAAAGCAGAAAGGAGAAATTGTCTTAGCAAGAAAGAAGCAGTCTTCTTCTTATCCACAGGAGAGAATGTAGGACAACTAATCCCTAGATTTTCTTTGCATTAAAACACCACTAACTTCTCTAGCTATAATGTGGATCAATTAGTTAAGTCATCAATGAGTCTTCAATGTTGTCCTCTTTGTTGCTCCCGACTGTATGACTTGGTCCAAGAACCGGTGAATCAGACTTAAGTGTTTGCTTGACCATTCTTCCATGTTCATCTACTCTTGTAGTGAAAGGTTAGGAGCACAAAAACATGGTGATACATTCATTCCAGATTTCATACATTTATTAAACTTCAAATTTCATTAATATGGATATATCACATGGCTGCAAGAAAAATAGACTACTTGGCTGCAGGAAACCCATTATGCTTCAATTATTCAAAAAGGAATAATATAAATATAACCATGGTTTAAAACATCAAGTATTTCATCCCCAAAATGTTTAAGTTCACATGCCATATGTTCATTAGATACTATTTTAAAAGACATAAAACTATTAAAATCAAAGTCTTTAAACACACATATACCCTATAACAGTTCCAAGAAAAATAAGAGAAACTGGGACAAAATAAGTTGTTATTTTAGCCCATCATTCCCCCAACCTAACTTCTTTTTGATCCTCCAACAATGGATAAATTTCTGATCCTTGCATTCATTCTGAAGTCATGAGTTGATCCATGTCTTACTCCTCCTTTGGCCGAATTCCAGTAGTATCCTTTGTTTTTATCCACCTTTTCCCATCTAGACCTTTCAGCTCCATATCATATGCATTCCCATCATCTTTCATGTTGAGAAGTGTAGGAACTGATAAAAATAGTACCGAATCCCAAGAGTAGCTGCATGCAAGAAGATTTGTTACAAGAACGAAGCAAGGAAACAAAAAAAACAAGAAACCCTTCTGTGCTAAAAAATGGAAGAGCAAAAAGCTGTATTCAAAAGAGTGTACAATAATGATACAAAAGGCGACATATAAGGTAAGAAACCCTAAAGCCGAAAAAAACTAGGTTTGTGCATTAATAATTAATAAACATATTAATTATTATGCACCTACAAATGACAAGCTTAAGTGAATAGAATAATAGTGAACTTTAATAATTAAACTGAAGTGATTTAATTATAAAGACAAA
>MU228124.1:2834971-2888653 GCA_018584345.1 Thuja plicata | reverse complement strand
ATGTTTTGAGAAATGAATTTAGAAGAAAATAGATGATTAATTAATGATTAAGAAACCATTAATTAATAGATGAAAATTAGGGTTTTTAATGTAAAGTCGCAAGTCTGTCCATTTTAGGGTGTCTACAGAAGGAAACTGTGAATTCTATCAGAGGTGTTGGAGGACAGATAACTGAAGAAGATGTGACAAGCAAATTTTTGAGGACATTGTTACCTATGTATTCCATCTGAGTATTTGCAATACAAGAACTAAGATCCATTCTTTAGATGATTGTTTCACTGGATGCTACTATTGGTAAGTTGATTACTTTTAAATTCAATGATTTTGATAATAGTTTACCTACTACTGCTAGGATTGAGTCTACATTTAAATCATCTTTGAAGATTGGAAGTTCTAGGGATTCTAGACCTAGTGATGGTTATGAAAGTAGTGCTAGTGAAAGATTTTATAGTTTCAAGAGTGAGTTAGAAGAACTGAATGCCGAAGATGAAGAAAATGAAAGAGATTTTGAAGCTCTACTAGCTAGAAGACTATAGAGATTTAAAGGAAATTACCGAGGTAAGATACCTTTGAAATGTTTTAAATTTAACAATATTGGACACATTGCTGCAAGATGCCGTAAAAATGAAAGTGATGAGAAGAAATACAACTGAGATGAGAACAAAAGAGAAAATAGATTCAGGAGATTCCAATATTTCAAAAACAAAGTAAGAAGTCATGTCGTATTTCTAATGAAGGACTAACTGATGATGACATAGATGATGATGACGAAGAAGAATTTGTATATGTTGTCATCAAGGATAATTCTGATCAAGAAAAGAAAGAATAAAAATCCCTAATATCACATGTAAGCAAGAATGATACATGAATTATAGATAGTGGGTGTTCACACCACATGACTAGTGACACACTTAAGTTCACCACTATGGAAGAACATGATGGAGGATATGTTAAATTCAGTAATGATGCCCCATATCCTGTGAAAGGTAAAGGTTCTATAATTTTGTTGAATAATAACAGATGTGATGATGTATATTGGGTTGAAGAACTAAAGTATAATATGTTGAGTGTGGCACAACAAAACAATACAGGACACTGATTACAATTTTAGTATGGAAAGGTAAAAGTATTTGATTAGAAAGGAAGTCTGATTTCCACTGGAGAACAATCTAAAGGTAACCTATTTTGCCTTGATATATCTACTAGGATTTGTTTATATGCTAAAGTTGAAGATGCATGGTTATGGCACAAGAGGTTATGTCATGTAAATTTTGACAATCTATTTAAAGTGAGCAAAGAGAATAGAGTTAGAGGTCTACCAAGATTGGAGAAACCTGAGAATGTCATGTGCAAGGAATGTCAAGTTGGAAAAATGACTAAGTCAAGCTTTACAAGTAAGTCTTATGTTACACAGGGAATTTTTGATTTAGTGCACACTGACCTATGTGGACTGATGAGAACACAAAGCTACTATGGTGATAGATATTTAATTTTTTTGTTGATGATTATTCTTGAGTGATGTTTGTCATGTTTTTAAAAGAAAAATATGAAGCTTTCCAAATTTTTAAGTGGTACAAGGCAAGAGTTGAAAAGGAAACTGGAAGAAAAATGAAGTGTCTAAGATCTGACAGAGGAGGATAGTTTACTTCGAATGTGTTTACACTCTTCTACAATGAACATGGAATAAAGAGACAAATGTCTGCACTGAGGACCCTACAACACAATGATATAGTTGAAGGGAGATATAAATCCATTGTAGATTGTGCGAGAATACTGATGATTGAGAAGGGTATTTCTCAAACTTATTGGAGAGAAGAAGTCATCATTGTTTCTTATACACTTAACCGATTACAATTGAAGAAAGGTACAAACAAGACTCCATATGAGATTTGGTACGATCACAAACCAAATGTAAGTTATTTTAAAGTATTTGGAAGTACATGTTATATTCCTAAAAATACTAGAGATGGTAAGTTTGATTCTAAAGGAGATGAAGGAATATTCTTACGATATTCTACAAAGAGAAAATCTTATAAATATCTGAACAAATCTACTAACAAAATTATGGAAAGTGCAAATGTGAGAATTGATGAATTTACAGAGAAAAATGATGAGGACAATAAGAAGGAACCTGAGGACTATCAAAGATTTGTATATGTTTAACCTGATGTTCCTAATACCTTAGCTAAAGCACAAACCAAGGAGGAATATGAACAGAGAGAACTACCACCGAATGATGGAAATTAAATTCCACCGACTACCGAGCCTATTCTAGCCAAATATGTGAGGAGACACCACTCACCGAGTAAGATAATTGGAGACAAGGATGCTGGGATTATGAAAAGAAGCAAGGTAAGAGACAATACATGCTTAATCTCTAAACGAGAGCCAAGAAGAGTAAAGGATGCATTAGATAATGAAGACTGGGTTAAAGCTATGAAAGAGGATATAGATCAGATCATAAAGAATAACACATGGACTTTAGTACCGAGACTTAAAGATAACAATTTTATTGGTATAAAGTGGATTTTTAGAAATAAATTGACTGAGCATGGAGATGTAATTAGAAACCAAGAAAGACTAGTTTGCAAGGGATATGCACAAGAAGAAGGTATTGACTATGGTGAAAATTTTGCACTTTTTGCTAGATTAGGAGTTAGAATTCTACTAGCATATGAAACATACAAAGGAGTTAAAGTTTATCAAATGGATGTCAAGTCTGCATTTCTTAATGATATTCTTGAAGAAGAAGTTTATATAGAACAAGATGAAGGATTTGTTGAGAATACTAACAAGGACATGGTATGCAAACTGCACAAGGCATTATATGGTTTGAAACAAGCACCTCGAGCTTGGTATGAAAGATTACATGCATATATAATCAAGATTGGATTTCAAAGAACAATTGATAATAGTAATGTGTATATGAAACATGATAGTGATAATAAGATTTTGATTAATGAGATATTTGATGATGATATTATTTTTGGAGGCACTAACACATTATGCAGATCTTTTGCTGAAGAGATGAGAAAGAAATTTGAGATGTCCATGATAGGGGAGATAAAATTATTTCTTGGACAATAGATTCAATAAGTCAAGGATGAAATCTATTGTACACAATCAAAGTACATCAAGGAGATCCTAAAGACTTTTGGGATGGAAGAATCAAGACCGGTTGGAATGCCGATGGTCACTGGTTGCAAGTTATCAAAGGAAGATGAGTCAAAGGAAGTGAATGAGACACTCTACTAATCAATGATTGGTAAGCTACAATGTGTTGTAAATAGTAGACCTGATATAGCTCATGCATTTGGTATTGTTGTGAGATTTTCTGCTGATCCAAAGGAATTACACATGTATGCAGTTAAAAGGATATTTGTATATCTGAAAGGAACTGAGTACTTTGGTCTATTGTACAAGAAAGGAGGAACTTTTGAATTGAAGGTCTACACTGATGTTGATTGGGCCGGAAACATTGATGATAGAAAAAGTACAAATGGAGGATCTTTCTTTTTAGGAGAAATATTAGTAACATGGTTGAGTAAGAAACATAGTTGTATATCATAGTGTATTGTTGAGGCTGAATATGTTGCTGCAACTATGAATTGTGCAAACATTGTATGGATCAAACATATGCTTGAAGGTATGCAAGAGGAGATTATCGATCTAGTTACTATTTTTTGTGATAATACTAGTGCTATAATCATATCAAATAATCCAGTGATGCACTTTAAGACCAAGCACATTTTTATCAATTATCATTACTTGAGAGAGCAAGTTTAAGACAAGCATGTGATGTTGGAGTATGTGAGCTCAAAGGAGCAATTAGAAGATATATTCACTAAGAAACTATCAAAGGATTCTTTTGATTTTATCTAAGGTAAATTAGGGTTCATGTCCCTATCCAACATTCACTAGAGCATGATGCATGTTGCATAAATTATAGAACTCAATAGAATATCTAGTTTATGAGTTGATGCTAGTGTTCACACTTTAGGTGTTGCCTGCAGTTGTGTAAAGTAATTTTGTATGCAATGAGTTATCACTACATGCAAGGTATGATCAACTTCCTGAACAAGCTTTCAGGAGTATGCAACTTTGGCATTATTGTCAAAGAGGGAGAATGAATAATTGATGAATACAGAGAAAGATGGAGAATGACTAATTGAAAGAATAGAAAGAGAGAGGATATGAATAAAGATTTTAAGAGTGAATGAACAAAGAGGGAGAACAAGATCAAACATCTCATAGGGAGTAAAAAATGATCATAGATGTTAGAGTATAACATCATCAATTGACAGTGTTTCCATCAATGCCAAAGAGGGAGATTGTTACTCAACTGATGGAGATGATGATGAAGACCGAAAACATAGGTATACAAGATTATAGAAAGGATTAGATCATTTTTTATTTTGTCATTGATGTCAAACAACTGATTTATGGTTCATATTGAATTACCATATCTTTCAGAGATGAGTTAATTGGGAAATAGATAAAGATTAGACAATGATAAGTTCATCTTGAGATAATTGGTTTCTACTTTATCAAGTCCCGAAAGAAGATTGGGAAAGTTGGTAAGACTAAAGAGTTAAGTTACCAAGAAGAAATATGTCTATCGGTAAAGGGTTATGTAATTTGGTCAAGACATCAAGACATTGGAGCACTGAGCAGTGCATTTTAGTCACTGAACTGAGAGTTAGTTGCCGAGCACAACAGATGTTAGAAACAAGGATAAGAATACATTTAAGGGTAAGCCACAATGATCTAGAAGATTCCAAGAATGAAGAAGAAGTTTGTTGCAAGATATACACATGAGAAAATTGAAGGAATAGATCTATGGTATAGATTAAGTGGATAGAGTGAACATTTTATTTCCAAGAAAAGTACAAGTTCTGAGGTGATGCCGAAGTGGTTAACCGAGTTTCAAGTATAGTGATTCAGTTCAAAAAGTTAATCTAATGACTGAGCATGATTGAAGGAAAACCTAATCAAGGATATTAAGATGCAAAAACATAGTCTATTTAAAGGATGAATTTGAATATCATAGAGCTAGAAAGTTGAAGTGTTGAAGTGCTATCGAGTGATGCAGTGAAGATAAAAGAGGTGAAAATCTCTGTCTAGAGCAAAGATAGATGAAGTATTGACTAGTAGTTAGAGAGCGCAAAAGGGATCTGATCAAGAAAGAGGTAGTTATAGTTTAACAAATTATTTTATACACTGTTTCTTATTTTCATTTGTAACAGAGAAATATCTTAATCGAGTGGACTTAACAGTCTTATTATAAAATCCTTGAGAAAGGTGACATTCTAAAAGAGTGTTCAAAGCCCTCTAACTAGGCGACTCCTAACAGGGTGAATATTTTAACGGGTCTGAGGTAAATCCCCTAACAAGGTCACATATAACAATGTTTAGTATAATCTTTAATAGGATTGGCTTTTAACCAAGCATACTTCAGAAGAGTATTTTCATTTGTGGGTGACAATTTCCATAGAAGTTTTTCCCAAATTGGGTTTCCCCGTTAAATCTGGTGTTAAATGTGTTGAATGTTTTATGTAAATGATATTTACTATTTATGTAAGTTAATTTTTGAGTTACTGAAGTTATTTGGTGATTCGGTTGCTGTTGTTGTTCATCCTACCGAGTTGAATCAAAGTTAAGCTTTGAAGTTTAAAGTATCATAGTTTTATGATTCACCCCCCTCTCAGTAATCCAAAAACAACAATCCTTCAAGTTCCTTATCACTCCACTAATATAAAATTTCTCCTTCTACAAATACCCTCCTACTCTCTTTCAAGACCAAAAACAAGACTGCAACCATTGAAAGTGACATTACATTTCAAGAATTATAGTCAAGTTAATAACACATTGGTCGCAGGAGGTATTATGAGGGATAAATAACAAATGAGTACTAAAAAGACTTAATTCATTTCAACCATCACATCAAATGTCATTCCCATACACTTTCCCTCTAATAATATTGACACAATCTGGGTGTTGACATAATGTGATCTGAGTAGACATAACACACATAGTGACGCACAAGCATTAACCCCCAACCTTAATGAAACAATAGGTCCTCCTATTAAGGAAGGTGCAGTGTAGGATAATTTCTAACATCCATATGACATATTGATATAAATGGAATTGAAGTTAAATAAATGCACTTGAGTATAATAAATGATCAACATACCTTGTGTGTACCTATTTCTTATGTCATCAATGAATGAGTTACATGATCTCTTGAAAGAATAATTCAAAGTGGATTTAGAAAGGAATCATGAAGCGATGATGATGTGGGATAAAAATAGAATGGTACATGAGATATAAATTTATTATGAAGAAAAGGTACTTCCACAGAATGTGGAAATATTTATTATGATATCATGATTTTAGCAATCCTACAGAGAAGAATGAAGGACATAAATTCCTACTTCTTTGGTTGTAGGAAACTCGGATGACTGGTCACCCTAGAATTGCTACATGAACTTTGATTTTCTAGTGGCCTTGTGATACAACTTTAAACAATGACCATTGACGAGCAGTTTGAATCTCACATGATCAATTGTGGTCAGTTGTACTTCTCCATTTGGAAATACTTCAATTATTTCATAAGGTCCCAACCAGTGGGTTTGGAATTTACCTAGAGTATATTTACATCTATAATCATAGATAAGAGCCCAATCTCCAAGTTGAATTTTATTTTCCTTTATATATTTGTCATGCCAATTCTTCCTTTGATTTTGTATAATCTCTGTGTGTTGCAGGGTTGACTATCTGTGCTCATCCAAAGCATTCAGATGGAGGATTCTATCCTTTTGAGAAGTGGTGAGATCCATCTCCAAGTTTAAATTTGTTCTAAGTGTTTTATACTCAATTTTAATAGGCATAACAACTTTTTTCCCATACACCAGCTCAAATTGTGTGAGCCTATAGTAGGTTTTCAAGTAGTTCGGTAGGCCCACATGGCTTCTTGTAATTTATTGGCCCAATCCCTTTTATGGAGTGCAACTATCTTAGTAAGGATAGATTCAATCTCTCTATTGGTGACTTCTTCTTTCCCATTGTCTTTTGGATGGTAGGGTATGGATTTCATGTGCCACATGTTATATTCATAACCAAGGTTGTAATCAATGTGGAAGTAAAATGAGCTCCTTGGTCAGTAACTATCTCTCTTGGAACTCCATACCTGGTGGAAATCTCCTCATATAGGAATTCAACAATCTTATCATCCCTTGCACGCTTCATTAGTTGAGCTTCAACCCATTTAGTAACATAATATGTACATACCATATGTAGACACCCTAAAATGGACATACTTGCGACCTTACATTACAAACACTAATTTTCATCTATTAATTAATAGTTTTTAATCATTACTTAATCATCTATTTCCTTCTAAACTCATTCCCCAAATCATCTAATCAAATCCCCAAAATTAATTAAATAATTAATTTTATTTAATTAATTAACTTTAATTGATTAATCTCCATTAATTAATTAAATTCAATTTCCTAAAAGTTTAAATTCAAATATTTAAACTTATTAATTAATTCATCTAATTAAATTAATTTAATTTCATTCAAAAATTCAATTTTTTATCCAAAAAGAATTCAATTGTCTCACATGTTGAATACTTTAATTATAAAAATGAATTAAATATTCAATTAAATCCTTTCTTGGCATTCAAAAAAATAACTCTTAATCAGATCTCTGATTACATGGGTTTCTCCACCCACCTCTCTAGTTCAAAAATGTAACTCATATTTAGGTCTTTAGTTAACCAAACTCTATCTCCTCTCTCCCAGTTGAAGAGGTGGAGTTTACTAATGGCTTCTCTAGTTCCCTTTGATCTCAACCGTTCGTCCTCCTATCTCTGGGATTGATCTCAACCGTTCATATCATTCTCATTTTCTATATAGAAATCCCTTCATAACCATTTGAAGGATCCATGATTTTTCAAAGGTCACGTCCGCCATTACTCTATTAGATTGGTTCAAGAATCAAGCCATCTTGTGATCACACACATTCGATATCATATTCTCGACGCTCCCAAGTCATAAATGCTGCCCACACCAATACAAAGCATCACACAAACAACATTTCAGAAGGAGTAGAGAGGCACAATAGAAGATTCAAGCATTGTTGGTTTGCATTCATTTGTGTACCTCCTTTATTTCTTGTTATTTTATTGATTGGTAGTTTCGGTATTAGTAGTTATTATATTGATTTCCCCCATTGCAAATCGGTGCTACTAACCCCTCGTTAATTCAAGCCTGGGTACAGACTTCAATCTATGCGTACATTTTGGTGAACCCGATGTGAATCAAACAGCCCAAATATCACTTGTAGATGATAGACAAAACTTTTTGGCCACGACCGTATGATTGCAAAATTCTTTTTTCATGCTTTTCTTGATATACTTGTAATTTCGCAATCGCTAGTATTTTACCACAATTAACGGAAGATTGTCGCAATCATCCGGTTTATTGTCGCAATCATTGTAAGGGTTTCACACTTATTTTCTGTCGTTATTCAAGAGTCTTTCTTCTTGCTCTGTGCCAGTTTTGACCGATTTATGCCACAATCATCACCAGTTTACCACAATCGCATGGAGTTTATCGCAATTGACCGATCTATGCCGCAATCGACATCATTATACCGCAATTAAAAGTGCTTTACCACAATTGACAGAACATTGCCACATCTAAAAAAACATTGCCGCAATTGATAGAAAGATACCACAATTGAAAAAATTATTGCAAATCTAATCTAACATCACTATTTTTCTAGCATAATTTGATTGTTTTCTCTGTTTTCTGCAAGATTGGTCAATGAAAAATGGCCAAAAGGGTAATTAGATGCATCCCGAGTGCTAGATCACTAAGAGCAGCCATAAGAAGGACCACAAATTATCGAACGCAACAAAGATCCATCTTAGCCATTGCAGTGGAAGATAAAAGCGAAGCATACAACAAATATATAGATTCAATCAAGCGTTTCACAACTAAGTACAAGGTCACAATTAGTCTTAGCGGTCTCAACAATTCTGGAGTTGTGGGTTATTCTTCAATTCTTAATTAGATGTTTTTTGGTACTAATCACGTTTGTTGACAGCTTGTGGCGAGGAGAAGTTTAACAAAACAACTAAAATCAATTCATTTTTCATTTTAGTACTTAAAAATAACATTGCATGCAAACATCTTGAACCTCACATTTCCAAATTGGTGCTTAAAATTTACGTGGAGGTTAAGAATTGAACAAAGGAAAACAAACATTTCAAATTTGGTGCATTAAAACTGAGCAAGAAATCATCACCTACTTTGGGATTTAAAACTGAACACTTGTTCTTGTATGGGTGAGTATCTTAGTTCACATTTCAATCTTTGGGGTTTAATCGATTAACCTTGTATCTTGAGTCTTTGGTGTGCTTGCACAATCTATTAGATTAAACACATTTATACTTTTTAGAAAGGTCTGTCTAGGGAATGGACTTCTTCCTTAGAGAACGACCTTAAACCGGTAATCCTTCTGATCGTTATATAAATAAGACGTGAACCAAAGTTCCATTTTATATCTAGCCAAGCTTAGGCGAGGTGTGTTGATGATAGTCTAGATCGAGTGAATTATCCCTAAGGAACCAGCATGGTCAACTAGGCTCTTAAGTAAGTCACACATGTACAAACTGATTGGATAGATGCCACGGACCCTACTACAACCTTGTTAAAATAGAGGCAAAAATGATTCACCTCTAAATAGATACCTTATTATAGTGCAAGGGGTTGCAGAATTTCCCCCCAAGATTCCCAACATATGTGGTCCAGGGTATTGTGGTAGTGAAAGATATCTTCACAAGAACGACAACAATATCTGGCAATGGCAAAAACACGGGTCCCTACATCATGGACCTTTGTGTCCCAGTAGTATGACACTTGTTGTGTGAGCTAATGAACATTCAAGCATTGGGCCTATAACATTGTATTTGAAAGCCAAATTTGCCTTAGATTAATTTGTTTGTCCTTGTGTCAAAACCTATGCTAGATTACTAAAAACTTTGTCCATTGTGCTTGTTCTTTAATCAGTCTCCAAAACACAAAACAAACATCAAAAATGTCAAAATGAGTCCAATGTGTTAAAGTCTAGGGTGTCAACATCAAAACCTATTCTGCAAATTAGAGGCCTTGTTCTTGAAAATCAATTTTATCATATAGTGAAGCCAATTTTGAGACTGTCTCCCCTTTGCCGCAATTGCCTGCATTTTTCCGCAATTGACGGAATCCTACTGCAATTATCTTGTTTATTTCTGCAGTCAACCTGTTTATTACCACAATCAGTGATAGATGACCACAATCAACCTTTCAATTTACCACAATCGATGAATTTTTTCCGCACTTAACCAAATACTTTTAAACACCTATTTTACCTAAAAACCCTTGAAAAAGAATCCTCATTCTGTGTAAAAGATCAGTGTCTATCCTAGAAAAAATGTGAAGAACATTGTGTGAATCTCTAAACTTTAAAGATCATCCATTCTTTGAAAGCATGATTATCATCAAAACATTGTTGATTCAAAAGTTTAGACTCAAAATATCTTGATCCCGCTATCTCAAAATCATCACATCTCTATCAGTAACTTTGCCCTAGGCAATAGTCGACAATCCTATTCTTACATCACCAAGTCTTTGAGATCAAGATAAATCAACATTTGTCCTTAGAATTATCCTTGTCCAAACATAACTCAGACTCTCCTAGAAAGGTTATCCTTTTATGTTTTATTTATATCACTTGTTTTAGTCACAAAATCCAAACAAAACTATGTCTCACACACTATATGGAGGGCCTTACACTAGGTCGAAGACTAAAACTCAACCTGATGAGTTTTATGTCAACCGGTTTCCCCCTTGGGAACAAGAACAAGAGTATGACCCTTTCAAAAATACCAGTCCTACTCTTTTCATTGAGAATCCCCATAGACCAACATTGCTCCATGATTTCACGGAGGAGGAGCTCAAAGACATAGAGAAAGATGCCTATTCCATGCAAGTTGTTGATGCTATTGTAGAGAGGAATCCTAAATGTTTCTTAGCTATGTTGATTAAGAAGGGAGTCAAACTCCCCACCAAATTCAATGTGAAAACCATATGGCCCAAGAGCCCTCTCATAGGTCCAAAAGCAACTTGACCCTCTCAAACGGAACCTGTGATATCCCAAATATTTCCATCTTTTACAAAAAAAACATTGGTGTAGACTGTGTCCAATCAGACTAGCTTTGCAAATCAAGCAAGCACATCTTCCATGCAAAGCATGACACTCTCCCAACTAAGTCCACCCATGGTCACTAGTGTTCCTCAACCCTCGGCCTCATGGCCTTTTAATTCAAGCTCTCATGCTATGTCATCAATCCCACAAACAAGAAACAACCCTTTTGCAACTGTTCTACTACTACAGTCAGTCCCTGCTAGCCTTGGGATAAATACCTCACTCCCACAAGGATCCATCTCCGCAGGTCTGACTATCAGTCAATGCCCACCCAAGGTTATTCCTTTTCTCTTACAGGGATCACAACAACCCCAACAACAACAACCTCAACCCCAAGAGTAGAAACCCCAACTTCAGCATCAACAACCCCAACAACAAACACAACATCATCAATCTTGGGCCAATCACTTGCCCTAGTATCAAAATCACATATTGGAGAACCAATATCAAGTCCCAAGGACTAGATCATATGTCCCAAATCAAGGGACACAGAGGCACAACCTCATACCTACTACAACACAGAGGTACAATGTCACAAATAATCCTCAATCTCAGATGGACATGCTAATCCAACAAGTGCAGAGTCTTCAAACCCAAATGATGGACATGTAGAATCAAGGGAAAACCAAATCTTACACTACAGAGGATTTGTATCCATACCCCTTTGATAATTCTTTACACATGTCTCTCATTCCCACTCACTTCTCGGTACCCAAATTTGACAAATACAGGGGCAGTACCAACCCTGTTGAGCATATTTGAGAATTCTTTGCTAGTTGCATCGAGGTCGCACATGATGAGACATACTTAATGTGACTATTCCCACAAAGCTTAGCCAGACTAGAAATGGAATGGTTCTCATGCTTACCTCATGGCATTTTGTCTTGGGGTGAGCTGGCCAAAAAATTCATTGCTCACTTCCATCACAACATCGAGCGCAAGGTCAGCATCAAGGACCTCTATGAAATCAAACAAAAAGATGGAGATTACTTTGTAAAATTCCTACAAAGATGGAGGAACACTACCAATAGAATCATGTATGAGGTACCCAAGCAAGACCTCATAGTCATATTCATTGATAATCTGATTCTAGATATGTTATTTACAACAGAATTGTAGTTAGCCCCAAACTTAAAGCAACTCATCGAACGAGGATTTTGCTGTGAGAAAAACTTGGACAAATGAGGTATCCTTTTAGATCCTACCTAGATGAACACAAATGAGACTGGAATGGATAAAGCTAAGTGGTGGAACAAAAATAAAAATATCACCAGTGATGGTGTCATTGATGTAGAAATGGTCAACTACGCCCAACCCAATGTTGGAATTATATTGGAATGATGTACTGAGAGGGGAGGGGTGAATCAGTACCTCTAAAACTTTTCTTGGTTAGCCCATTAACCCTTAATCATCAGTTTGAAAATTATCTTATCTAACTGTTCATCTTTCTTTATGTATATGCAATCATATCATAAGTTATTTTAGTATGGAACCATAACAGAAACATTCATGAAAATAGATAACACATAACACAAGATATGATATCGTAGAAAACTCCTGTTAGGAAGTACAAATTGTGGTGGGGATAGTTACCCCTGCAAGACTTCACTATCTGCAGATAAGAAGGGGTCGGTTAAGGCTTTACAATTTGGTCACTTCTGATGACCTACCCTGTTAGGAGTATTACAATGGAGACCTATTAAGATCTACTTCATTTGAAGCTTTAGCAACACTATTAAGTGTGCACTTTGTTAAGAGATTTAGTAAGAACGGTTAAGTCCATCTTCTACAAAAGGATTTTATATGTGATGCACTTGTTAGAATGCAATTGCATAAGTCTTTGATCTGATGATGTATGCAATATTTAATTGCTGATAACAGATCCTATTAAGCTTCATATATATAAGTAATCATCCTTCCATGATTGAATAATACCTTTATTTGCTCGTCGGTAGCCTCTGTGTGTTCTTGACAACTGATGTGATCTGTTTCTAAAATTTGCATGAATTCTAGCTTCTTCTCCTTAGATTCTCTTCGTGGCTATCAACAACAATGAATTCACAACTCACAATTGAATTGAACATCTATTTATACTAGATTTTGGCTCAATTCTTGATTCACGCTTCGCAAGTTAACTCTAGATCCAAGGTTTACAACTTGACCTTGATCTTTAGTTAGATATGTTTTAGATCCATTAGGATGCTTTAAAACATTTACATAAAGCTTGCTTGACCCTCAAGTTATGATTTAAAAAAAATTAAAACTCTATAAATAGAATTACATTGCTTTATCTAACGTGTAAAAATTAGATCCACTTTTTGCGGGGTCCCTAACTAACTGTCGGTTCTATCAGTCAGTTTTCTTTGTTGTCGGTGTTCCTTTCTTGAACTGGTTGTCGGGTATGCCTTTTCTATTCTGTCAGTTTTGTTCTCAAAACTATGTCGTCGGTGATGATCTCAATGTTATGAAATTGACTCGTCGGTGATGTCCTATTCACTTCATCAGTGCAACACTTGTCAGTGTTCATCAGTTAATTTGATACTTATCATATTTCATGACCTTTGTGTTCTGTTGGGTATGCTTTTTGTTCACCGATAATGCTTGTAGTCTACCGGCAATGCTTGTAGTCTGCCGGTGATCTCTGCCAATGTTTTTCACAAGTGTACTAATGGAAAAATTAATGTCATCACCCAAAGTGTCACTATAAGGAGCACCTTCAGCTAACCAATAACCCATGGTGCCCAATCAACAAGAACATACTCAGAACCAACCACCCCCTATCCAAGCAGCTGATGTGTCAAACAATCAACCACAAGCACAACACCCACCATGGTTTCCATTTCCAAAATGAGATTACACACCATTAGGAGAGTCGATAGAATCAGCCTTAAGAAAGCTGATACAATCCAACAACATCACTCTCCCTTAAATTAGAGAATACGAACATGGTGTAATCAAACCAAAGTGGTACAATGATAATGATTTCTATAAATTTCATTGAGTAAAGGGACACAAAACAACCAACTGTTATCGATTGAAAAATGCCATCCAAGATCTGATTGACATAGGGGTCATCAATGTCACCAACAACCAAACAAAAGGCACCACTGATCATACGATATTCAATGAAACATTCCATGATCACAATAAAGGGAAATACTCTAGGTTTGGTAGACAATGACTACACCTATGCCAACAGTGACAACACTATCAACTGCATAAATCCTTCAGATAGCCATGTGGCTACTATTACTATTAGAGACCAAGATTCTAAATGTGTTGTAACTATGGGCCGTATAAAATTTGTCTTGCAAGGATTATATTCCACATCTGCTATACCAATCAACTCTCCTACTCCAATCCATAGACAAACCTCATGGATCAGCTAAAGCGTAGACCTACCCAAATATCCACATTTGACCTTTTGCACATATCCCCATAGCACAAGCAAGCACTTGACCAAGCACTTCAAAAAGAAGTTGCCCCAAGGGACATAACCCTTGAGAGATTTCAAACAATGGTAAACCATATAGCATCCAATAAGCATGCAACCTTCACAGACCATGATGTGCCACTACACAAGCCTCTACACAATGATCCCTTGCACTTCCTAATCCAGGTTTACAAATATCCAATTCAAAGAGTCCTCGTTGATGGTGGGGCTAGATTAAAAATTTGTACTTTTAAGGTAATAAAGCACTTAGGCTACTCTGAATCTACTATTTATGTCACAAAGAGAATTGATATCAGGGCCTATGATGAAGAAGAGAGATCTTCCAAAGGTATTATCATACTACCAGTCCGGATAGGCCCAATTGTCAAGAACACTCCCTTCCAAATCCTAGACCTAGAGTTGGGATACAACATGTTACTAGGAAGACCATGGATCCATGAGATGCAAGTTGTACACTCTACATATCATGAGTGGATCAAATTCCCATACCAAGGGGCATAAATCATTATTGAAGGAGATCCAAACCCATTCCAATACTGTAACATTTTCAAAAATAGTACTGAAAACCAAGTTCCTTCAAACTAAGAGGCAGGTATCCCTTCCACCTCAAATTCAATTCCCAAGGATGTCACAAGAAGAGTGGGGAAAATATCTATTAATGATAAAGGATGTGGTGAATACAAATATGAGGAAGCTTTCACTATCACCAACATGCCTCAAAGTCAAAGGTCATATGGCATGCCACAACCAGTGATCACAACTGAAACCCCAGAGCCTGTTGTGTTTAGGTGTCAACCCACCACCTTTTTCAAGTGGGGATACATCGCGGAAGAGAACCCTTTTGATCCAGATATTAACACATGGTTGTATCAAGACCCACAAGACACACTTCAAGCACCCATAACTGTGTCAACATATGGAGATGGCTATACAATGCTGTAAAGGTTTAGGTATGATGGTACGACTGGTCTAGGGGAAATACAAAAAGGTCTAATGGAACTATCTTTACCGCCAACCCAGAGAAACAAGAGAGGGTTAGGCTATGGGAAACAAAGAACTAGTCCTACCAGCTGAAACATACCCATCGATCAAGACCAAGTAGCAGAGTTACACCAGGGGCAAAAACTGAAACATGCTTTAATCAACAATATACTACAATAGTTATTACCATATGAAGTGGGAACCTCTTACTCTAGATTAACCCTTAACCAAGCGATCCAAGATAACAAGGAAAGTGAGACATCTGATGAGCATTCTAGAAAAACTGATTCCCATGAGTACGAGTGGAGATCCATCCACAACTCCAAACCCTCAATCCCAAACTATTCCCCTCAGTCAGTCAACACTATACACCTTGAGGACATGTTTGACCAATTAACCATAAAGGATGAGCCATGCATGGATAAGCATATAGATACCAATTCCCTAGGTGGTGCATCCACATCACACTCCTAGTTTGTCAAAACCATCATCATTGTCCCTTTCAACCAAACAGGGTCATCCCACCACGAGGACCTATGTCTAGTACACCTAGAACTGATAGAATGAGATCAACACGGACAACCTGATATAGATCTCTGTGAAAACGATGAGGCTATCGCAGAATTCATGGGACTCAGAGAAGGAATGTCATCAGGGGACCAAAAGGCATGTTTCTCTATTGACCTAGGCGGATCAACATATTTCAGGGAGGAAGCTCCTCTGTCTATTAAAATAAGAAAAAAATAATCATCGGTAAGTGAAAAATGCAAGGCGCTTACTGACACAAAAAATGACAAAAATACAAATTAAGATGTATCTTCTAGTGAAAACCTCATTGAGGTGCTAGAAGATGGAAATTAGGAATTCCTCCCCTTGACAGAGGAAAAGTCAGCATTGCTAGTGGAGGAAACAAAAGAAGTAAACCTAGGAGATGACAAGTATCCAAAGAATATCTACTTGGAAAAATCACTCACCCCAGAGGAATAAGAGAAATTCATTAGCTTCTTCAAAGAAAGGAAAATCAACATTGCATAGTCCTACTCAAACACGTCAGGCCTAGATCTAGAGCTTGTATTGTATCATCTGCTATTGTTACCAAATGCCAAACCCGTCAAATAGAAGTTGAGAAAGATTCATCCAAATGTTGCATTACTAGTGAAAGGAGAATTGAAGAAGCTTCTAGATGCTGGATTTATACGACCAATCCCATACAAAGACTAGATATCTAATCTGGTACTAGTAACCAAGCATAGTGGTCAAATCTGAATCAGCACAGATTTTAGAGATCTAAACAAAGTGTGTCCTGAGGATTACTTTCCTTTACCAAACATTGACATGATGGTAGATCTCATAGTAGGACATCAAATTATATCACTCATGGATGGATTTTCAGGATATAATCAGATAAGGATTGCACCAGAAGACCAACACAAAATGACTTTCACCTATGCATGGGGCACTTACTGTTGGAACATCATGCCATTTGGTATAAAAAATGTAGGGGAAACATATCAAAGGGCCATGACAACCATCTTCCATGATCTCATTCACAAAACAATGGATGACTATGTCAAAAACATACTTGCCAAGTCACTTCTTAGAAAAGATCATCTATAGGTGTTAGGACCCATGTTTGATAGAATGCAAGAAAACAAGCTTCAATTAAATCCAAAAAAGTGTGCATTCAGGGTCACCGCTGGGAAGCTCTTGGGATTCATCATGTCACATCGAGGCATAGAGGTAGACCCAGAGAAATTCAAAGCAATACTAGACATGCAACCACTGACTAACCTAAGGAAACTAAGGGGTTTACAAGGCAGGCTTCAATCCATCAAGTGCTTCATATCCCAATTAGCAGATAAATGTCATCCATTCCAACATCTAATACACAAGGATGTGACATTTATATGGATAGAACAATGCAAACAAGCATTCCAAATATTCAGGGACTATCTACTAAAGTCTCCCATATTAGTGCCACCCATCTAAGGCAGGCCATTACTTCTATACATCTCGGCAACTGAGTCACCATTAGGAGTACTCTTAGCACAACATGATGACCAAGGAAAAGAGAGAGTTGTCTACTATCTCAGTAGAACCTTTGTAGGCTATGAGCTCAACTATTTTCCAATTGAAAAATCATGCCTAGTAGTAGTCTTTGCTTCCCAAAAACTGAGGCATTACATGTTGAGCCATCAAACCAATATGGTAGTGCACATTTATCCCTTGAAGTATCTACTAAGAAAAGTAGCACTCACCGAACGACTCACAAAGTGGGTGATGATCCTAAGAAAATTTGACATAGAATAGATGGACCTAAAATCTATCAAAGGGAAAGTGATTGTGGATCAACTAGTAGAGGCACCTATATAGGATCATCATCCTATCATATCCAACTTTCCAGATGAGTCTACTCTTACACTATAACCGACAATAGAGATATGAAAACTATACTTTTATGGGTCATGCACAAACCACAGAGAAGGAGATGGGATAGTACTCATTACTCCAAATAATGATGTGATCCCTAAATCTTTCAGACTCAACTTTCCCTGCACAAACAACATAGTCGAGTACGAACCTCTAGTCATCGGAGTAAATACAACTATACAATGGAGAATCAAGAACCTCAAAGTCTATGGAGATTCACAATTGGTCATTAGCCAAGTAAATAATGACTATATGATAAAAGATGAGAAGCTAATCCCATATAGAGAGCAGATGGACAAATTGTGAGGTAAGTTCCATTTCATCGTATTCAAGCAAGTACCAAGAGTTCAAAATAAATCAGTAGATGCGATGGCTACCATATCATCCTTGATCGATATGCCAGAAATAAACTAGATTTCAGTTCCTGGTAGAGAAACTCATGATACCAGCACATCAAGCACCAAACACAGAATCATTGTGTCCTTGTTGGTCCTGAAACCCCATGGTACCATGATGTGTACAATTACCTTGATGCAGAGAAAGAAACCACAACACCTTGATTAGTCTTCTTTTCCTAGAAGAACCTCCAATCCCTTCTTCAAGCCTCCTCCTTGATCCAATAACTTCTAGAGGGTCTATACCTCCTCTCTTAAGTGGAATTACCTTGCCACAACTCTCCCTGACTCCTAGGGACTTCTCACAACTTAGATCCAATTTGGGATTTAGGGATAATTTCCCTCAAATGAATAAAATGAAGGATTTTCTATCCCAACTATATGGGAATGCAATTCAATGGTGGGAAGGCCTTATCTTGACCTAATACACTAGGAATCAATCACTGGTAGAGTTCCTAAACACCCACAACCTATCCTTCTCAATCTAGGATAGTCTTCATTGTAGCCTTTTCTACACTATTTTTAGTGGATAACTTCCAAACTGTCCAAAGGGATTGGTAATATCTTTAACTTATAGGAGAGATGGAATTTTTATTTCACTCCTACAACATCAAACCCTCACTCTATCCACAGGCCTAATTACCTAGATCAGGCTTGGAATACAAAGCAATGGTATGAAGATGGGTACATGAAATCAACTCAAACCCTTAGGAATCTTCCCTAGCCTCTAAATGGTTGATCCCAACCATTCCTAAATTCTCTTCAATCTCTGAGACTAGTTATCTACTCTTTGCCCTATTCTCCTGGTCAAATACATAGAAATATTTGACTTAGGGCTGGGTGGTAAACCCCTCAAATAGAGTGCTCTGATTTTGGGCCTTTGGAATCACTAATATTCCTCCCCTAACTTGAATTTCTGAAAGGGCCATGCCTTTTCCATAGTGGGAAAGCAAGTTAGGGTCCCATAACCAAAATACCCTGAGTTTCAGGGGTATACAAAACTAGTGAACTTGTAAATTCTGGTTCTCACACCAAACAACACAATTCACCCCAAACCAAAGGAAAATTTATGATAGAACACTAAAAAATCAAAATCAACAAGTTTTTCATCCTTACCAATCCATACATAATCTGTAAAATGAAAACAACAATGAATGTACCCAAAATAACTGAATTTCTTATTTTTTCTCCTCCAAAAGTTTGTAGATCCATTGCCAACCCATGGATAGGCTTAAAAAAAGTTTAAAAACCATTTTCAATGGTCATAACTATAATTCAAATCGTTATGAACTAAAATTGCAACTTTTCAATCATACCGGGCAACTTTTTAAAAAGTTGTCAAACAACATTTTTGACAATTTTGTCAATTTGCAATATTTTTCACATTAGGCTTATGTAATGCCTCAATTGACTTCAAAACATGTCCTAATGACCTAATACCTAGTGAATAACCTTGAAAACACAAATTTATGCCCATTTTATCATTTTGGCATCTTGGTTTATAATTGCACCAATGATCCAAAAGATCTCACACTAGGCTTATTACATTATTCAACTGATCCCAAAGGATCCTAATCCATCCTAGGGAAGAAAATGAAGGATATATATTTGGTGCCCTGCACCATACACCTCAGGCCACTGAAAATCAAGTCCCTTGAGTTGTAATGTCTGCAATTTTTAGGCCCATCTTCTCAATGTCATTCTCTGTTAGTCATGTAGCATCTTCCAATGGCTTTTCCTTCCACTTGATTAGATACTCCTGATATGCTCTCCTCCTGGTTTGTTTACTGACCATTGTTTCCAAGAGGGATTCAACTACATGTTGAGATGGATGAGGAAGTTGTTAAAGTTCTGAAACTTCTTGTGTTCCTTCTAGACCTACATCAAAGACATCAGAACCTTTATAGGCATAAATATCACACACATTGAAGGTGTTAGACAATCCAATGTTTGGAGCTAAATCAATTTTATAGGCATTATTGCCACATTGATGCAATATCTTGAAGGGTCCCAAATTCTTCATCATCAATTTGGTATACTTCCCTTTAGGAAGTCTCTTTTCTTGGAGGTGGATGATCACCATGTCCCCTACCTTATACTGCACATCCCTTCTACTTTTATCTGGCATCTCTTTGTATTTCCCTTAAGTTTGTTCAAGTCTTCTCCTGACTTCTTGGTGAATTTCCTTCATGAATTCTGCAAAGTCTTCTTCCTGTGCACTCTTTCTTTCCATACTACTAATATTTATTAACTCCATTACACCTTTAGGGTGTGTGCCATATACAAGTTGAAATGGGCTATGACCAGTGCTCCTATTCACTGAGTCATTATAGGAAAATTATGCCAGTGGTATTACTACATCCCATGTAGCTCCGTGGTGTTTTTTCAAACATCTCAATAGGTTCCCCAATGACCTATTTATGACCTTTGTCTGGCCATCTATTTGAGGATGATATGATGATGAGTATGAAAGATTTGTCCCTAGTATTTTCCATAGTGTTCTCCAAAAATATCCAAGGAATTTTGAATCCCTGTCAGAGACTATGTTCATTTCCAATCCATGCAATCTCACTACTTCTTTGAAGAATATTTGTACAATATGAGAGGCATCACATGTTGTTTTTCAAGGTAGGAAATGGGCCATTTTGGAAAACATATCTACTACCACATAGATACTATCATATCCCTGTTTGGTTCTTGGTAAGCCCAATACAAAGTCCATGCTGATGGAATCCCAAGGCTTCATTAGGATGAGTAAAGGTTTATACAATCCTACATTTGATGATCTACCCTTGGCTTTCTAACAAACCATGCACTTCTCAACAAACTGTCTTACCTATGTCTGCATTTTGGGCCAGAAATAGAACCTTATTACCATCTCCAAAGTTTTTTCCAATCCAAAGTGACCTTCTAAGCCTCCACAATGCTTCTCCCTTATGATGTTTTCTCTCATGGATTCCCTTGGAATACAAAGTTGACTTCCTTTTAAAAGTAACTCCTCTTGCAACATGTAGTCTGCAAAATCACTGTGATATCTGTTACTCATATCCTTGCATACTTGGTATGCCTCTAAAAATTCTTCATCCTGCTCATACATCCCCTTCATGGAATTGATTCCAACACTTTCCAATCTGACTTCTTGAATGGTTAGACTCCTTCTACTAAGGGAATCTACAACCTTATTGGTTATACCCTTCTTGTGTTTAATGGTGAAATTGTATGCTTAGATGTATTCCACCCACTTAATGTGTCTGTAGTTCAATTTGTCTTGTCTATTCAAAAAGCTCAAAGCATAATTATCGGTATAAACTATGAAATCCTTACGCAACAAATAATGCCTCCATTTCCTTAAAGACTGAACCATTGCATACATTTCCAAATCATAAGTTGAATACCTTTGTTTTTCCTCGTTCAACTTCTCACTAAAGAAGGCTATTGATTTTCCTTCTTGACTTAGGGCCCCCTATGGCCCTATTACTAGCATCACATTCTATTGTGAATATTTTCTTGAAATCAAGTAAAACTAATATGGGTTCTTCTGCTACCCTCCTTTTCAAGTACTCAAAAGATTTTTCTACTTCATTTGTCCATACAAAATGACACTTTCTTCCACCCTTGAGATTGCCCTTTGAGATGAAAAATCCAAGGAACACCAACTTTTCCTACAAGAAGACACATTTGTCCAAATTGACCTTTAAATTTTCCTGTTTTAGTCTTTCCAAAACCATCTCCAAGTAGGTTAGATTTTCTTCTCTATTCTTACTAAAAATCAATATGTCATCTAAATATACAATCACAAAATGATTAATAAAAGGTTTCAATACTTCATTCATGAGCCTCATGAATGTGCTTGGAGAGTTTGAGAGGCCAAAGGGAATCACCAACCATTCATAGATCTCTTCATTGGTCTTGAATGCAGTCTTCCATTCATCCCCCTATCTAATTCGGATCTGATGGTACCCACTCTTTAAATCCAACTTGCAGTAATATCTAGCCCCTCCTAGGCAATCCATTAAGTCCTCCATTCTAGGCATAGGGAATTTGTATATGATAGTGATCTTGTTTATGGCCCTAGAGTTAATATATAGCCTCCATGTACCCTCTTTCTTTGGAGCCAATAGTGCAGGGACTGCATAAGGACTGATGCTCCTAATGAATCCTTTCTTAAGAAATTATTCAACTTGTCTAGCCAACTCCTCATTCTGATCTGGTGTCAATTTATATGTAGCCTTATTAGGCAATGTTGACCTTGGTATAAGATCAATACAGTGACTTACAGCTCTGACTGGTCAAAGTGTATTTGTGTCTGCAATGAGCTCCTTATACATCTTCAACAAATTTTGTACTTCCTTGGGTCCTACAGTCCTCTCTTATTCCTTTTCTCTTTCTACCTTCTTTTCTTCTCTTCTTGGTTTTACCATAATGGAAAAACAAGGGGTGTCTTTTCCCTTAAGATTCTTTAAAAACTCCTTTTCTCCTATGACTAGCACACTAGTTACTTGGTGTGTTTCATTCCCATCATCTGGTAAGGGTCTCATTGTATAATCCCTTCCATGAAGGATATAGTTTTGGTTCCCTGCACCATGTGTCCAAAGTAGAGTCTTACCTCCTTACTTGTCTAGGAACCAAAAGAAGTCCCTCATCTACCAAGCCTCTAGGTGCACCCTTCTCGCTAATACTCTATACAGAATAAGTCTATATGAAATGATTTTATGATGTCTCACTTCCACAGAATCCCAGAGAGCCTTGTACGAGGTACATGAAGGAATTTGTGGTGCCCACACAGGTGGAAATAGTTTAGATAAGAATATCATTAGAATAGGATACTATTGTCCCACAGTAGAGACAGTTACCAACAAGTATGTACAAAGGTGTAGAGAATGTTAGATTCATGGAGACCTCATCCATGCACCAGCCCAAGAACTCAATCCCAATCATGTAACCATGGTCATTTTCTTTGTGGGGATTTGACCTAGTGGGTAAGATTACACCAACCTTGTCTAATGGACATAAATAAATCACTACAACAAAATAGTACTTCACTAAATGGGTGGAATCCATTCCTCTCAAATACATCACTGGAAAGTAGATCTCCATGTTCATACCCAACAACAACATATTTCGGTATGGAATTCCTCAAACCATCCTAACAGATCATGGTACACCCTTCCAAAAATGAGATGTAGAAGATCTTTGTGAACAGTTCCAAATCAAACAAGTTTTATCTTCCTTCTACTATCCACAAGTGAATGGTCAAGCTGAAGAAACAAACAAAACTATACTAAAGATGTTGAAGAAAAAAGTCAATGAATTAGGGCGAGACTGACATTTGCAACTTAGTCCCACACTGTGGGAATACAAAAATAGTGTGAGAACACCTATAGGAGCCACTCCTTTCTCAGTAGTATATGTATCAGAGGCATTCCTACCCCTTGAAGTGGAAATCCCATCCCTAAGAATATCATTGAAGAACCTCATTTTAGATGAAGACTACAGAGTAGCAAGGCTCAGTGAACTAGAATTATTATATGAAAGAAGACAAAATGCACTCAACCACTTACAAGGCTGTCATAATTGCCTTATAAGGAACTATCAAAAATATGTGAGGCCACAAACCTTTGAGGTAGGATACCTCATCCTTATGGAGAATCAAAAGAACCAGGAAGAGAGAGTGAAACTTGGAAAGTTTGAGCCTAACTGGCTAGGACCTTATGTCATTGTCACATCTTGTAATAGTGGGGAATACATCTTGGCAACACCAGAAGGAGATCAGTTCCTAGGATACATCAATATCATGCACCTTAATAGGTTCCACACTTGAGGAATCAAGGATAAGGCATTTATCTACATTTCCAGAAAATACCCAAAAAAAATAAAAAAATATAAAAGGTTACCTTAGTGAAAACCTAACAAACAGGTGCCTTGGCAACAACAAAAAAATCAAGAAAATAAAAAATTAAAGAGAAACATAATCTCTCTCAGTGAAAACCTAGAAAAAAGGCACTATTGAGCAGGTACCTTGGTGAAAACTTGGCAAACAAGCGCTAAGTGTTCAAATCTAGCTTCACCATCAATGAAAAAGAACAAAGCCTGAGCACTTCACATGCCAAACTAGCTACCCAACCTATTTTCAGAAGAACAATCCCCTTTGAGCACCAACACTTATCCATGGTTTACTCTGGTCCACCAGACTAGGGGCAATCTAAAAGTCCTGAAAAAATTCCTAAAAATGTAAAAACTCACCACAAAATCCTAAAAAGATCAAAATGTCCTGAAAAAATCAATCTTCATAAAAAACAATCAAACAATTGCAAAATCTCAAAGCAATAAAACCATCTTGGTTATCAACAAAGTGAAAGGAAATCAAGCCAATCAATCAATGTCAAATTCATGAGCTTTGCGAATCAGCACTGGGCCCATGTGACATAGCTTTATTAGTTATCCAATCTATCGGCAAGCAAACTGGCAACCAAGCCAATCAATCAATGTCAAAACCATGAGCTTTGTGAATCAACACTAGGCCCATCTGACACAACTTGATCAACTATAAAAATGATCAAATTCATTCAATCAATCAATCAAATTAATTGTCTTACACAGTGATGGCTATGCTAAAAAATAGACAAATCAGTCTTATATGAGTCATCTATTACTGAAACCAGACACAATCAAGCCAATCAAGAGAAGCAAGCTAAATCAAGGAACAAACAACTATTGACTAGGTCATTCAGTCAATCATATGTCATTCTATATTTCACGGTTATGTTCTTACGCTACTCTAGGATCCACTAAGTGAGGAGAGTGGCTATGATGGATCATGACTTATTTTCTTTGATTTCTATTTGTGGAATGTTTCATTTCAATTTGGTGCAATGATGATTTAGGATAAATGCGGTAGGTGTTGTCACTTATTTGGTATCCATGCACTTACACGATCTGAGCTTAACCCTAGGAAATAATTGGACATTACTTCTCTATTATCTACTTGTTTGTTACTAATAGAATCATAGCGGTATCCTGATGGTCTAAGATATAGGTGCATTGGATTGCTATCTTGGTTTTAACATTCCCTTTCAAAATCAAGAGATCATAGCAGTATCCAGATGGTTTGAGATCTAGGTGCATTGGATTTCTATCTTGGTTTTTTTCTTTTTTTTTGGATTGATTAGAGAGCCTAGCGGTATCTAGATGGTCAATATCTGGGTGCATTTGGATCTCTTTATTTTCAAATCAAAGATCATAGTGGTATCCAGATGGTCAATATCTGGGTGCATTTGGATCTCTTTCTTTTCAAAAATAGGGAACATAGTTGTATCCAAATGGTCAATATCTGGGTGCACTTAGTTCTCTTTCTATTCAATCTCTCTACTCCTTCCGATTATCAAGAGGTCAGAGCGGTACCCAAATGAGAAATGTCTGGGTGCATTGGATGCTCTTCGTATTTTCATAATAATATGCAATAATGACAAAAATTGGAAACGCGGCAGTGACTTGGGTCACCCATCCATTCTATCAATTCATATCTATCAATCGTCAACCATCCTTTCTATCAATTCATACCTATCAATCGATCGCCAAAAAAAATTTCCACTGACTTTCTTCTAACTAGCACATGCATTACTCAGATATTTTGTGCATAGTAGATTACATTCATCTATTTATGTGCATTAGAAAATACAATAAAATATAGCGTCTGCATACATATTAATCATAATCAAATGCATCCATAAAAAATCTCATTTAAACATGCATTTCATATGCACCATCCTGCATACATATGTCAGTATCATTGGAAAGAAATTCATACATATAACAATCTGCATAATAGAATCACATTGCATAAATATTTCATCATATAAGCATAATCATGTAGAACCATACATATATAAAGTAAACCAATGCGCATCATATAGAATCTGCATCTCATATAAATCTCAATATCTTAGTACAATGAACAATCGCAAGACAGAACAAAAGAGGGTGATCGATACAAAATTCATAAATATCAGTATGTCAAGATACAATAATTAGTACAACATCAGAAAAATTAGTGGTACATCAATACAAAAATGGTACAGCATGATACAAAATGAGCAAAGTCATCAAAGTCAATATGAACTACCACCACCCTTGCCGCTAGGTGCACAGGGGGTGTCATATTAGGTGCAATCCTCTATTGAGGACTAGGAGCTCTAATACCACTGCTCTGAAACCTTTGAGCCCTGCTAGATCTCTAAGAAGCTATATAACTCGATACATGTTGAGCTGGAGGAAAATCACCCTCATAATGGAACCTCTAGTAGTATATCTCTCTCTGGGCCTCATGCCTAGATCTCCAAAACTGATCAAGAACATCCCAATGAGGCACATCTTGTACACCAGTAATGAAGGCTCTAATCTCTAAACAAGCCTGTCACTCTCTGTCCTCTGCTACAGTAGCTATGGCCTTTGCAGCTGTGACCCTACACTCCAAAGTAGTAGCCCATGCATCAAAAGAATCCAACCTAGCCTGTAGATCAGATATCTACTATGTTAATTTCTCAACCTCTGATGGATCAATATCCATCCCACCCACAGCTACATCCTTTGCCACTACCCTCTTCTCCACCCTCTCTCCCAACACAACAGCAGTGTGAGGACGCAATCTCTGGACCAAATGAGGTGCCTCCTGCTCTATATCCTCCTCCTCCTCTAAAATGGAAGACAACCCAACCTGCCTGCTAATACCATGACCGCCCCTGGTCCTCACCCTCCCACAAGCACCACTAGGCCCTAGATCATCTTTGTCATCTCCCCCATCTCTCCCTCGTCCTCCATCTCGGACCCCATCTCTCCCCAATCCTCTATCTCGTCCACCATCCCTACCTCCAATCCTCCCACCATCTCTCCCTCCATCCCTACCTCCATCCATACTTCCATCCCTACCTCCATCTCTCCCTCCTCTCTGTCTTTACCAAGGCCTCCTCATAATGATACCAAAAACAAGACGAGACACATCTGTCAAAGAAACAGGATGAGACACATCTATCAAATAAATAGGACGAGACTGTTACCACCATGCATCATACTATGGAGTAGTGCCTACAAATAAAACAAGTCCACACATCAGTACCATATCGATGATAAGTATAAATTACTAATCAAAATATATGCGCATCTAAGAAAGTTGGAAAAGAGAGATAAAATCAAGAAGGGGCAAATCAAAACATATACATGCATTCACATTTTTTTATCGCCACATCCAAGCAACAGGAAGAAAGCCCATGAAATCCCTCCTGGAAACATCCAAAGAGATAAAAAAACCCCATAGAGTGATATCCCTTGAACAACGAGAAAAATAGGCATAAGAATCAGAGACATCCTACCTCTCACCAAACTGTTGTAACACCCTTTCAGTGTTGTGAAAATCTATCATATGAACATGGCGACTAACGCGCCCAATCAGAAATATCCTCTGTTGACAAAAGGGAAGGTGTACATCCTCCCCATCCCAAATAAGACAATCCCTGTAAGGTCTTCAGATGAAGTATGAAATCATATCCAACTACTTTTGACAGTACATCAGATGTTCCATATGGAACTGGACAATGGCACCATCATACATGAACACATAAGGTCTCCCCGAAGGAAGATCGTGGGTACCTATGAGTCTACACACTGCAATATTCTCCCATGCCTAGATCTGCAAGAGATTCACTCCACATCCAAGAGACTTACCACCAAGGTAAGCCACATAGAACATGTGAAAATACATGTGGGCCAACATATAAGGACCCCAAGCATATACAGTATGATCTCTGACCATACCCTGAAGAATGACACCAAAACCAATAGAGAAGCCATGCTGGAAATAATTGGGACACAAGATGCCACATATCAAACTACCTAACAGAGCTAACAACCTCTCTAAACCCATGCCAAACCTAGCCCATGGGATATCATAAGGGTCGGACATACCAAGTTGATCTTGGGGCAGATTGGATAGCTCAGAGAGAGCACTAATACTAGGGCCTCGATCATACTCGACAAGGGTGCCCTAAATGGAATATGAAGGATACAATAGACATCCTCCAAAGTGACTCTACACTCTCTAGTTTGCAATCAAAAAGTGTAAGTATTATAATGTCATATCTCTAAGAGAGTAGAGATCATACCCCTATTGGTCGTGATCTTAGGCATGTAACAAATCCAATATAAACCTATCTGTCTTAAAATATCTCTCTGCCTCAAACAACTAGAAATAGAATACTAAACTGGTAGGTCTAGACTCCTGACAACGCAGATAGTCCCGACGAACTGAAAAACATCAAAAAAGCCAATCATCAGTATCAGGTCGTAAATAGGAGTATCAGACAAAGTACATGCAAGATGAAAAGTAAAAACAAAGCGATTGCGGAATTCTTAAGACAAATACGACACATTATACCGATTGTGACATTCATTAGGAAATTGCGGCATTTTTCTAGAAAATGCGGTAATAAACCCAGCATTTGTGGAACACTTATCAATTGCAAAATGCAATCAGCAATTGCGGCACACAAACCACAATTGCAGTAAAATTGTGGACTATTACGGCATTGGATGCAAATTTCATAAAAGGCAACATTTTTTCAAATGCAATAAATGAGAATATTAATGAAAAAAGGATAGAGCACCTCATCAGACGTCCTACGCCAGCTGGATGACAAAAATTCCAGACCCGATGAGAAACATGCACGACCCAACGAATACTTGCCATAGCTCAATAAACAACACAGAAGGCAGAGGCATCTAAAGACAAATGTACCCGATGATCTAGAGCTCCAAGAGTGTAGAGTGACAAATGAATGGATCTCCAAGCTATTTATAAGGGTGTAGAAAAACCCTAATTCCTCTAGGACCTCACAATTATCATCTCGGGCCCCGAAAAATTTAACAGTCTGTATTAGGAACATATTCAATAATTTTCAAAATCAGTCAGATACCCAGCTTACCAATTTTTAGTTTCAACAAATTAACCCTTATGTCGTGACTTTTCACTCAAATTTGTTGAGGGGGCATAAATACACCTGCTATCGTCGGGGTAAGCTGGGGCAGGATCAAAACAAAGAATCTTTGACACACTGTGACAAGCCAAAATGCATCAAAGTGGGGAAAATGTAGACACCCTAAAATGGACATACTTGCGACCTTACATTACAAACACTAATTTTCATCTATTAATTAATAGTTTTTTAATCATTAATTAATCATCTATTTCCTTCTAAATTCATTCCCCAAATCATCTAATCAAATCCCAAAAATTAATTAAATAATTAATTTTATTTAATTAATTAACCTTAATTGATTAGTCTCCATTAATTAATTAAATTCAATTTCCTAAAAGTTTAAATTCAAATATTTAAACTTATTAATTAATTCATCTAATTAAATTAATTTTAATTTAATTAATTTAATTTCATTCAACAATTCAATTTTTAATCCAAAAAGAATTCAATTGTCTCACATGTTGAATACTTTAATTACAAAAATGAATTAAATATTCAATTAAATAATTTCTTGGTATTCAAAAAGATAACTCTTAATCAGATCTCTGATTACATGGGTTTCTCCACCCACCTCTCTCATTCAAAAAGGTAACTCATAATTAGCTCTTTAGTTAACCAAACTCTATCTCCTCTCTCCGAGTTGAAGAGGTGGAGTTTACTGATGGCTTCTCCAATTCCCTTTGATCTCAACCGTTCATCCTCCTATCTCTGGGATTGATCTCAACCATTCATATCATTCTCATTTTTTATATAACAAATCCTTCATAACCATTTATAGGATCTAGGAGTTTCAAAGCTCACGTGCGCCATTACTCTGGCAGATTGGTTCATGCATCAAGCCATATTACGATCACACACATTTGATATCATATTCTCGACGCTCCCAAGTCATAGACGCTGCCCACACCAATACTGAGCATCACAAAAATAACGTTTCAAAAGGAGTAGAGAGAGACAATAGAAGATTTGAGCATTGTTGGTTTGCGTTCATTTGTTTACCTCCTTTATTGCTTGTTATTTTATTGACTTGTAGTTTTGTTATTAGTATTTATTATATTGATTTCCCCCCATTGCAAATTGGTGCTACTAACCCCTTGTTAATTTGAGCTTGGGTAGAAATTTTGATCCATGCGTACACCATAATATAGGTCTTTCCATTTGAGGATGGTTCAATGGGCCCTACAAAATTCTAGGCCCCATTTGTCAAATGGAGTCACAACCACTTAGGTAAATAAAGACAATTCATCTAATCTAGGTTGTCTACCCATCCTTTGACATCTATCAAACTTTCTGGTATATTTTGTTGCCTCCTTATGTAAGGTTGGCCAGTAGTATCTTGTATTGAGAATCTTCATGGCTATTCTCTTGGCTGCAAAGTGACCACCACATGGTTCATCATGGAAATAATGTAAAATATCATAGGTCTCATCCTCATGCATACATCTTCTCATGATCTAGTCTAGACCAGTATAGAAGAAACAATCATCTATCTAGGAGAAGTTGAAACTCTTATCCACAAGTAACCTTCTTTCCTTTGGTGAAAAGTGAGAAGGAGTCCTGCCAACAACTAAGTAATTAGCTATATCTTCATACCAAGGGTTGTGAGTGGTTATGGAAAATAAGTGCTCATCCAGAAAGGAATCATCAGAGGCTACAAGATCATATTTTACTTATAGTCTAGATATAAAATCAGCCACTACATTAGCTTTCCCAGGCTTGTCAATAATCATTATATCAAATCTTGCATTAACAACAACTACCTTGCTAACCATCCTACAATATAATGTTTTTTCATGGGATACTTAATGGTTGCGTGATCTGTGTGTACAAAGATTTGATACCTAAATATGTAATTCATGAACTTGTTAAGAGGATAGATAAATTCCAACATCTCTTTTTCAGTGAGAGTATAGTTGAATTCAACTCCCTGGAGATTCTTGCTAACATATTAAGTAACATGCTCAATTGATCCTTCTTTTTGTTCTAGAAATGCTCCTATGGCATAATCAGAAGCACCGGTATGAATATGGAATTTCAATGAACAATTTGATCCTTTCAACATAGGAGCTTGAGCCAGAGCTACCTTAAGGCTATGAAAATCTCTGTCAAAGTCTGATGTCCATTCAAACTCGGCTTCCTTCTTCAAAATATTATACAATGGTGCTATAATTTGATCAAATCTTTAATAAGCCTCCTATAGTATCCTGCATGACCCAAGAAATATCTGATTTCTTTTTGTTTAGTAGGGACATCAAGGTTAGAAATTACCTAAATTTTAGAGTGACCCACTTGAATTCCTGCCACCGAGATATAATGGCCCAAGACCACACCTTCTTGCATCATCATGAATCAATTTTACTGATCAAAGAAAAATTGTGGTCTTCACACCTCTATAAAACATTTCCTAAATTGTTTTGCGCTTCTTCAAAAGTGGATCCATAGGCAGTAAAGTCATCTGTGTAGATCTCCATAAAGTCATTGGAAATATCAGAAAAGATGCTAATGACTGCCCTCTAAAATGTTGTAGGGACATTACAAAGACCAAAATCCAAAACAAATTAGGCAAAGGTTCCCCAAGGGCATGTGAATGTAGTTTTATCTTGGTCCTCTGGAGCAATCCTAATTTCATTGTAACCACTAAACCCATCCAAAAATAAGAAGTATTGTTTGCGTACCAAATTATCAAAGACTTGATCTATGAAGGGAAGAGGGAAGTGATCTTTTTTTTGTTGCAGTGTTAAGATCCCTATATTCTACACATACTCTCCATTTCCCCCCTTTCTTAGGAACCATGACAAGAGGTGACACCCATTGACTATTAGAAATAGGATAGATAAAACATACATTCAATAACTTATGCAATTTTCCTTTGACTATCTCCCTAAGTACAATATTGATCCTCCTCTAGGGTTGCTTTACTGGTTTGAAGTCTTCATTGATATAAATCTTATGAGTGCATAGCTTAGGATCTAATCCTTTCATGTCACTATAGTCCCATGCAAAATATTTTTGACGAGTCTACAACAATCTAATCATAGACTCTTGTTGTGATGGAGTTATACCTTTATTAATATTTAGACATTTTCTAGTAGTAACTTCAATTGGTATAGTCAATTCTACCATAGAAAATTTACTTAGAATGGATGAATGCACTTCATGTGACAATAAGGTATGCAAATATTTTATGGCTACAAGAAACTATGGCGAAGGATAAGGTGGAAGAATAGTATGCAATGGATATGGGGTAGTTTCACAAAATTGGTGGGATATTCTATAGTGATTTTGAATAATCCCAGGCAGGATATTATCTTCTTCTTGGATTCTATTGAAAGGTTATCTTTTTATCATCATATTCTTCTGGAAAAAATGGACCTCATCCCCCTCTTCTCCTATATCTGACCATAAGGCATGCTCTTCATCAAGTTGAGTTTGTGCAGGAGAATAGAGAGGAAGTTTCATAGTGGATAAACCATTTAAAATAGTCATATTTATTAACCTACATGCATTGACAACATCAACAGTAGCAAGCCAAAGTATTCCTAGTATAATTGGATAACCTCTTGTTATGCCTTGCATACCCGTCCATACATTTTGTGGGCAAAATGCTGGGTCCCCTTTTTTTCACTTTTTGCCTTGTCTTCTTTTCCTTTTTTCTTTCTTCCAGCCTTTGCTCCCGCAAGGGTCATTTTATCTTCTTTTTGGTTTTCCTTCCTCCAGGACCCGGTCCCAGAGTGTTTTTGTCTTCTGTGTCGGTCAGATTTCTAGACTCTGAGATTCTCTATCATCACTTCCCCTTTTGTTAGAGGGTGCAGTTACATGGGATGCCCGGACCCGGAGTCTGAGGGTTTTCCTTTCTCAAGGTTCGCAGAAGGAAGCAGGATGTTTTACCCCAAGGGTATAAATAAGTTTCACAAGTCATTATTACATTTACCACAAACAAATTACCCAGAGCGATTCAAGGTGATTAAGGTGATTAAATAGTGATTAAGTGCGATTTGTTCTCGAAGCTTAAACATTGCTTAACGGTAACTGGAAATTGTGCATTCATGGTCATTTGAAGCTGATCAATTGTAGAATGCCTCTCATGCTCATTCTCCTGCATTCCTCATGTGTTAAGGTAGGCACTTCGGCTTCCTATTGTTTTTCTTCATTTTGGTTTTTTCTTCATTTGCTTTGTACTTCCTATTTGGTTTTCTCCTTAGGTTTTGTCCTTGCTTTCATCTTGCTTTGCTTTCTAGTTTGTTGTCACCTCCCGTTGGTGAGATGGCCCTACAAGAAGGTTTTCCACCTTCCTCGTGTTGTTCTTTTCTCTGTAAATGATGTACAATAGTGTAAATATATTAAATTCTTGAAGTCCTTCTGTAGAGTGTCATAGTTCTTGTAAATTGTGCCATTTTTTGGCTTCCCCTATATATTTTGGTCGATACATTGTCCTGGTAGCCCCTCATGAGGTGAGCTCATCATGCTTTAAATGCTATAATCCAAGTTTTGATTTTGTCTGCATGGTTTCTACCTGGCTCAAACTCGGCACCTTGCTTGTTCAAGCCATGGTTTTTTTCTCTCTCCTCTGTCACTTCACCATCGATGGCGGGATTAATTTCCCCATGAGTGAGAATTCAGAAAACATCCCATCTGGCATTTGTTTCACTTTTGTTAACCCACCTGTCACCATTAAGGGCCATTACGCCACCTATTGCATGACCATGTGAAAACCCATGTTAGCCAAGTATGGTTCATTGTCCGATCACTTTGGTAACGGCTAGTTTCTCCAAACTCTGGGTGCTCAGAAGTCCTTGGGCCTTTATCCTATTTTGTCACCTAAACTAATACCCTGGAACCTCTGGGTATCCATCAAAATCCAGTCATTGTTAACACTTATATTCCAGGATTTTGATGCATAGTAACATTATTTGAACAAGTGCGAAGTGGTGGTGAACTCCTCAGAGTCCATAATTTTTTTTTTATCATATCATATGTATTGACAGTTCTTCGGTCTTGCACGTTGCAAATTATCCAACATAACATTTGAAGTAAAAACTCCTCCTGGAAGTCCGGAGCTTCCAACTACCTCCACTAAGGCAGCCACAAAGACAAAGGCAAAGAAAATGTTGGAAAAGCTCCTATTAACCTCCAAATACCTGAGGGAGGGTTTTCTTGTGGGGTCCAAAGTGGAATCCAAGTTGCAGGAGATCACAAATACAAAGCCCAAACTATGGGCTGAATTGCAGGGCCTTGACCAAACAATGTACCAATAGAGAGTTACCAGAGATGATATGGAAAAGAACATGGCTGCCTCTATTATCATCAAAGATGCATGTTTCCCCTACTCGGTGCAAGCATTAGAACTGATCCTTCAATTGGTGGGGCACTACAACACTCCCACCAGGGTTGTTTTGCTTACCGATTCTCTACCATTGAATTACCTGGCAGCCATTATTACTTTGGATGCTGCCACTTTTTCTTCGGGGCTAGGAATCCCCCAGTTTAAGGGAGCCATTTTTATCTCCCGATCTATGTTATTGAAAGAGTTCAAATAAATTCCCACTCTCGCCCGGCAACATCTCAATACCCACTGGCTAAAGTCCTCGAGAAGGGACTATAAGAAGATGAAGTTGGAGATTCCCTGCGGAGACTTCAAGGAATGCATACAGGCATGAATCATATTTTTGTGTAGGCTCTTAGAAGAGCCCCATGCTAGGGAATTTTTGGCATGGATGTATTATTTCCTTTACTACATCACCACCTAGTCAGACCTTCAACTAGGCAGCCATCATCGCCAAACATGTAGACTTACAGATAAAGAATGTCCTCTGGAATTTGAAGTTCTACTTGACCTCATATGTATTATGGGAACTGGCCCAACTGAGACCCGCTCTTTGTGGTTTGCAGATAGTGGGCATTCTCAGGAATAGGCCTGACTAGCATGCCCCATGGGAACATTATCCATGGATCCAGTGGGAAGCCTCTTTCCCCCATTTTTACAGGGTAAATGACACGTTCATTTACCATAACATTTTGACACTTACTCAGGATTCTAGGTACCGATTGTCGCAAGAGGCGATGACCTTGGTAAGCACATACGATAATTATTCTATTCATTTCTAGCAACATAGTTACATTTAGGTGACTGACTTATTCAGGAAACCCTACCTACTCCCCAGGCATTGTGGGGATAGGATATTCTTTTGGAGTTCTACAAGAAAATCCTGGAACTCCACACATTCTTTGCCTTGAAGAAGGTCACATCTATTCAATTCCTAATCACTTGCAGGAACTATTCTTGTAGTCTTGTAGTTGCTAAAGAAGCCGATAATGAATTGAAGAGCTTGGGACTAGCAGAATTCCACCTTACTAGGAATAAATTTGATATGGTGGATAAAATAAGAGAGACGTTGCCTCGGGCAACCACATGGAAGAAATCTCACATTGAAGATTTTTGGATGGATTGTCAGGATGGTTTTGATCTCCGAGCCTAACAGTATTCACTGATGTCCAAAGGCATGATGAAGGCCCTTGGCCTTAGGTACTTTCCAAAAGATTTTTTAGACAATGCACCTCTAGAGGACCCAGCATACAAAGACCAGGGGATCGAAAAGTTGGATCTCCCTCTGGTGGATTGGGGCACCCCAAGAGAATTTAATAATTGAAGATGTGAGTCACAATATCATCGAGTAGATCCATAAATATTTTGAGCAAGTATGCAAGAGGAGCACCTGTAAGGGTCCAATCTTGTAGGGGTCTAATTCGACCTCCAGAGTCACGGGACCAAGTAAAGACAAGGGGAAATAAAAGAAAGACACCCTGCCTTGAGTTACTCCCTATGGTCTACTCCCCATTTTGGAGAAAATTCATGATCAGCTAGAGGCATCGAGATAGATGAGCCAGAAAATAAGCACCCATCTCACCTGCGGTCTCCTAGTTACTCCAGTGGGATCTTCCCACCCAGCAGGATCCCCTTCATTAGTGGAACTCATGAGCCGGCAGACAGAGGCTGAGGCACAGTCTATGGATATTCTAGATGTTGGGGCTCCATTATGATTAAAAAGAAAGAGGCCAAGGGTAGACAATCCCCAAGCATTGACACGGGCCCCGGCATGGCCAAAATTCCCCTGGTGGAAGTTGGTTCAGACTCCCCTGAAGAAGAGAATCTCCCGGAGACCTCCCCTTTGCATGATGATTTTGATGACATCTTTGGGATGGATGAAATTATGAATCTACATGGAGATATAGACAAGGTTGTGGAAGAAATAGTCATGCAAGAAGTAGAGATAATCCCTGATGAAGGGGAGACACCAAAAAAGGAGGTGGTCCCAGAGCAAGAGGTCCGGGAACCCAAAAAAGAGTTAGAACAAGAAGAAGCAAAAAATAATCTACAAGATGTGGAGGAAACACTGGTCTAGGGGACCAAGACATATCCTAGGAAAACAAATGATGAGAAATCAACAACTGGGGAAACTGGACCTACGGGATCAACCGTACCCCCAACTGTCATGCTCCACACACCTTCAGTTACCCTGGGTGATCAAGTGCCCCAGAGTATGACATTTGGCGAGGTGGTCTCCATGGCCCAACAGTCAAGCATTGGCCAGACACCTCCGCCTCCTCCAAAGGATGTGCCCGTGGAGAAGGATATCTTGACGAATGATGCTGAAGATGAACAACAACAACAAGATGAGGGGAAGAACCCCGAAGATATAAATATTGATTCAAGAGATGCTGAAAAGTATGGGGAGAACCCCGGTGATATAGATGATACTGGTGCTGGTGGAGATGGGGTCCCCGACACCACAAATGAGGATGACACAAGGGAAGAAGACACTAAAACCCCCAGGGAACAAGAAAAGGAGAAAGAGTCTTACGCGACCATAGATACAAGAGATTCACCAACAAAATCCAAAGAAGGCTTTGATACTTAGGCCTTAGCAGAAAGACCACCCCAGCCACCAAAATGGATGGTGGAATCCTAGAAAAGAAAAGCCATAGTGGCAGTAGGTGTTCTCCTCTCCCTAGCCAAGATGATGGCCCAGAATGCAGAGGCTAAAAATCCCAAGAAGGACTGGATTGTCCATACCCTCTAGATTGGTCCGAGAAGAAATATGGTTGCAATAGTTGCAACACCTCCCCTAGATACAAATGCGACAACAATAAGGTCTGAAGACTATGTAGTCACAAAAGTGCCTCTGGGGAGGAGAGATAAGCAGGGTAAGCTGGACCTGCTGAGAGAGGCAACCTAGGAATTCAAAGCCCAATATGATAAGCAGGCACAAAAGTTAAAGGAGGAAAGAGAGAAAAATGAAAATCTCCTCAGGCTTCTCGCAGAACTTACACAGCCACTAGTCAAGATCCATCCGGAAGCCTCCACCTTCAGACCTCCACTTCTGCAGGATGACATCGATGCTCTTAGGGCCATAAAAAAGAAGGCACAGGCTGTAGATGGGTGGATCGTAGAACAGATCAAGGTCGTAAGGAAATTCTTAGAGGCAACACTCCCAAACCTTTATCTGGTTAATAATCTCTTGGGCTAGGTAAACGGTGTCCTCATCCTATGGGAAAGGAACATAGAAAAATATGAGGAGTGGGATTGGAAGAAGTAATAAACTCTGGAGAGGAATCTATCACCAAGGAAAAAAATTTGGGAGAAGAGCCCTTTGGATTCCTCCAGGCCCAACACTCCAGAAATGGCCTCAAAATTGAGGTAAGAAAGCAACTAGTTATGGCCCTAAAAGATAAGATCATGGAGGTCTGGTATCTTTTGGACCTGAATAAATTATTCATTGGAAGGGTTTCACAAGTTGATCCCTTCACCACTGAGACTTGTGACCCAGAGGATTATGTCCTTAGTAAATTTGATGAGTTGATCGAGTCCCGATATCATTCTGTTGATGAATTTGACAGAGGAAAAATGTTAAGGATATCCAAGATGATGCTCCGGTCTCATGACTCAGTAAAGAGAGTCAAATAATTTTGGGACAGGGCCGAAGATATTGAAGAAAAGTTTGGAATCATCAGTGACCGGTGGGATAGTGTAGAGGACATAAATGGAGATGGCATTGGCCAAATTTTTGAGGCCTTCAAGAATAATAAAGGATAGTAAATTTCTCTGGAGTCTGGATATTTTCACCAGCAGGGTACATTTTTTGAAAATTCATTATTCTTTGCGCGTAAGCTCCTAGACTCTAGAATTCCAGATCCAAAGTTTTGTATTCCTTTAGTGACCCATTTTCAGGTTCCATGGAGCTGACCAATCATTGTCAAGCAGTTAATAAGGGGTTCAAAAGGTAGGTGATCCCAATAAGGCATGTCAGATAAAGGGATGGTTCTGACAGGTGATCTTTCCAAGGCATCGCTCTAGCATTAACTACCTAGTGCATCAAAGATGGTGAGCCACATTTTGCATTGATGAGACATTATCCTCGAACCCCAGGAAGATCAGATTTCTTATATTCTTACTTCGACACTCTTCTTGATGCCAATTCTTCCATCCTCTCTTTTTGTATTTTTCCTCTTTCTTGTTAGACTGCTGCTCTTTTCAAGGTGATTGTAAGTGCTGCAAGTAGTACCAGCCATCGAATTTTGTATTTTAATGTTGAGTGTGCGGTTAGATTAGGTTAAGTTTAGGGAAAAACTATGTGTATAAATAATAAGTCCGACCTCATTTCAAGGGTCAGTGAAATCGATGATTTTTCATTCCAAGTAATAGCAAGTAGCTCTTTTCATTTCTAGTGGTTGCAGGAGCTCAATTCTCAGTAGTTCTTGGTAGTTAGATGCTCCCTTGGAGGCATTGATGTACACACCAGTGATGCTGGAACACTCTGTTAATGAAGAAGGAAGAACAATTTCTGGAAATGATGTTGTTGATGTTCTGATCTCTGAGTAGAAATACCTTTTGTGCTATATGTTTCTGATGTCCTTTGCTTTGATGTTTTGTTAAATTAATGATCTCATTTACCCTTGCTATTGAATATATATGAACTACTGGTTTTGTATGCATTTAGTATTTAGTGTAGTTCATTAGAGCATGGTTGATGTTGTAAATATGTTGCATAACTATAAGTAGAAGTAATAACTCTAAATCTGGCCTATCTTTTGTTGTTTATTTGGTTAACTTAATGTGCTTTCAGGAAAACCCTGACCTATCACCAAAATCCCCAAAGAAGATGAGTCAAAACTAGCTATCCCCCTAAACAAAACTGTCACTTTCCCAACTTAGCTCCCTGCATCGTTGAAACCCAACACTCAGGTGCTTGAAGGCCCGAAGAATTTATTTCCCGAACAACCTTTATAGGTGAAGTTGGCTGGTACCCTGGTACCCAGTGAGAACTTATCATTTGTTGATGAGACTGGTCACAAAGTCCCATCAACAAAAACTGGCACTAGAAGAAAGGCATGAGTTCATCCCCTTTGGAAGATTTTGATTTTACACCACTCGAGGGTTCCCCAAGCCATATTT
The DNA here is from genome assembly GCA_018584345.1 of Thuja plicata. Lineage (NCBI taxonomy): Eukaryota > Viridiplantae > Streptophyta > Pinopsida > Cupressales > Cupressaceae > Thuja > Thuja plicata. Next base: position 2,848,657 of record MU228124.1, on the reverse strand, counting down.
TTAGGAACCAATCTTTTAGTGGGATAGGGTCTTTTTCGCCCTTGCATTTTGAAAGAATCCTTTGATCAGCCCTGAATCCTAGAAATTTTCTTGAACTTGAGCCTCCTACCCAAAGGAAAAGGACCCCATAAAACAAGCAGCCCAGCAACTTTATCTAGGGATTCGCTACACCTTATAATACCCAAGCCCCTCAGATAACCTCAGGTACCAACGCTCAAACTAGCCAAAATCTACCAACCCCAACGACAACTTACTTTGGTAACACCAGTTCCCCAATGGGGTAGTTCCCCAGCTCTACCAACAATCTTCCTCCACATCTGGAGAAGATCTACCCCAGATATGAGAATCTAGGCCCATGAACTACAGAAGAAAACCTCCAGGCCTATAAGGATGCCATGAACCGATGTCGAGTACAACATCAGGATGTTGTGACCTAGATGTTCCCTCTATCCTTATGATAGAATGAGTTAAATTGGTACCTCAACTTGCCAAACAACTCCATCAACAGTTGACACGATATGGAAGACACCTTCCTGGTGGCCTTCCATGTTCACGTGGACCTGACATGGTCCCATAGCTAGTTTATCTCCATCAGGAAGGAGCCAAACGAACCCCTTGCCATAGTCAACCATCGATTCCAACACGCCTTGAAGCAGTGCATGGGCCCCTTTGTATCATCCACTGACGTGACCAGCTAGACATACCTAAATGCTCTGGACCCCATTGTTGTCACTCTCCTTTGGAGAACCACCACCTCAAATGACCGAGATACTCAGGAAAAGGTTTACAACCTGGCTCTAGAGTTGTCATGTTGTTTGAGCAAGGCCCCTAATGAGATTGGACAGAGCCTACCATTCAAAATGATACCCGGTGGAACTTCTTACGCTGAGGGATACAATACCAATCCAGCAATGGGTTCCCCAACAATGGCCATGGGCCCACCACCGCCAATAGACCAGGAAGCCCGGTACATATATCCATCGCAAGCCTACACAATACTGGGTCTGGAATTTGTTCCCTGGAACCAGCCGCAAAAAATGAAACAACCTTTGACACAACCCTCCAAAGTACCTTTCTTCTAGTCACCCGTCGCTGGAGGACTGTCATCCTCAACTTCGAGAGCTACAGCCGCTTTCCCCAGGAACCCAGCACAATGACCGTCACACTGTGACGTGAATACCCAGTTGTCTGTTGAGGTTGAATCCCTCCGGCAATTGGTGTCCTCCCTGACTATGGACATGGGACAAATAAAGGTGGGACCTTCCCTGCCTCACAACTCTAATTCCCAGAGAGGGAATGTTTTCTCTAGACAATGAAATATCAACTCTGGAGGTAGAAACTACAACAACGGGCCTTGGCCCAACCAACAACAATGGAAAAAAATGCAAACACCGGAGGTCCCCCTCCAAACCAAAACACCACTCAAGGTGGCGCTGGACCCAGTAATTCTATACAGCTTGTAGAATTCCACCTCCTAACCAATTGGTGTAGATTACATGACACTGACTCTCATTCTGAGGTGAATTGTGCCACACTAGAGAGGATCACCATGATCTCCTATTCAGACAGACAACAACTTGTTGATCCTACTCCCCCAGAATCATCCACATCAGAGCCCACTCATAGTTCCTTCACATGTGAGACCATCTTCTTTAGGACAGACAAAGACGACAAAGAAGAACCCAAATTGTAGGGGTTCTTTGATGAATCCATCCTGGCCTTTGAGGCCAATGCCTTCACCAACCTGCAAACCCCCTATAATAGTCAGAGTCAGGATGGAAAAGGGTCAATTTAGATGCCAAAACCCCCCATGAATACCTCTCTCTAGGACAACATAATTGATTGCTCCTTCCCACCGAAAGAACTGGGCTCTAACCAATCTAGTGATCTGGCCGAGGGAAGCCAACTTTTCCCGGGGGGAAGGTTTGACATCACCAATGCATTAGAGAAAACCACCACCTCCATGACCTTGATATAGGTTTTTTTGAATTGTCCCAAGTAGAGGAAGTCCCTTCTGAAGCTCTTGGGAAACCCAGAAGCTGTCAGTCATCCACCAAAGACTGTCACATTTGATGATGCTAACTCGACTATCTTCCGGGGAAATACATAGGATCGTCCCTTCCTACTATGCTTGAACATTCAAGGGAAGAACCTATATAAATTCCTAGTAGATTCTGGTGCTTTGGGCAACATCATGCCCTTATCTATATGCCAAAAGCTCAAACTCTTTCCCACTCCATCCAAAGGCACAGTAGTCCAATTGGAAAAAATTACCATAAAAATGGTAGGTGAGTTGAAAAACGTCTAGATTCAACTCATCCAAGACCCCCGAATATCAAGCATAATAGACATCCAAGTGGTGGACATCCCTGAGACTTATGGGATGTTGTTAAGTTAGAATTGGTCTAAGGCCCTTAACAAGTATTTCTCCATGGACTTCTCCCACTTGTGGCTCCCTAGGGAGGGGCATTCAAACCAAATCTGGGTAGAAAGTGAACCTAGAATGAAGTAGGCCCTCACCAAAGTTGGGAGGGTAAACAAAGTCCTTTTCTCTAAAACTTTCCCCGGGGTGTACCGACCCCTAGAGATCTTAACATTTTATTTCACTCCTGGGAAAGATCCCATAGTCGCTCAAAGAATTCAGGACCTAGACGAGAAACTGAGGGGTGAGGTTAACTCACAAGGTAGCATGACAAATCTTGCCACACTTTTTTTTGGCACTTGGTGTCGGGTACACTATCAAAAACACTCTAAACTAGAGTGTGAACCTTGCATTGCCACTGCTACCTGCTATATCAATGCCCTACAGGAGAAAGAACACAAAGTTGATTCACCTGGACCCAGTAATCATTATAGCGGTACATCAGAGGTGTCGCTTGTCCAGGAATCCAAACCAGAAGCTTCTCTAGGGGAAAACCTCACCCACACATCATCAAGGCCAGAGTAATCACCTCCCAACCCTCCCAAAATCAATCCAAACACCACTTCACCTTCCCAGCCCCAGAAAATGAATAATGACTTGTGGACCCTGAAGTTTGATGGATCCCGGTCCAAAAAAGGTTGCGGGGTCGGAAAGGAACTAATCAACCCACAGGGGAAATCCTTCCTCATATCTTACAGGATATAGTTTAACTGCACAAATAATGTCACAAAGTATGAGGCCTTGATCCTCAAACTCTTGTTCGCATTGAGAAAGGGAATCACCTGCCTCCAAGCAATGGGTGATTCAGAGTTGATCATAAAATAGATCCAGAGCCAATATACTTGTCATGATAAAAGGCTGGCCACATATCACAACTAGGGATGAAGCCTAATCAAAGACTTCGATGCTTTCAACATTGGACTTATTCCCCAAAAACATAACTATGTTCCGAATTCCCTTGTCGTGTCTGCCAACACCCTTGAGCCAATGGCTGGCTCCTGACTCCAGAAGTTTTCTATTGAGATGGTCCCCACCCCATCCATCTTGGAAAATATCACCCACTTTTAGGTTTTTGAGGATGACCAACATAATCTGGACTTCATGGCCAATTTTGGCATTTTTGAGGATCAGATAGTGGAAGAAAGAGATCATGATGATGCCGGGCAGGGTGAAGAGCACAATGGGATCATCGAACTACCAACTAACACCATTCCCAAGGGGATGGTAGCGCTAGAACACATCTTTGATTTGGACCCCCGGGGCCGAGATAAGATATCAACCTCCTCTAAGGGAGGAAAATTTGAAAAGGTTAACATCGGCCAGGCTGCTGAAGAAAAATTTGTGCATATTGGTACCTCCTGCTCCCTAGAAAAGAAAGAGAAGATTCTTGCGGTTCTCCAAGTTTACATTGATGTAATTGCATGGGGTTATGAGGACCTGAAGACCTATGATACATCCATCATGACTCATACTATCCCACTAAAACTAGATGCTAAGCCTTTCCAAAAAAGTAGAGTTCGGTAAACCCATTGATCGAACCTCTAATTCATCAAGAGGTTTAGAAACTGTTATCAGCCCAGATTATCTTTCCTATCTGGCACACAACCTGGGTTACCAACCTCATCCTTGTGTGAAAGAAGAATGACAAGATCCACATGTGTTTGGATTTTCACAATTTGAACAAGGCATCCAAGAAGGATAATCACCCTCTCCCCTCATTAGATGAGGTACTACAAATTGTCAACGGTTCCCAAATGATGTCCTTCCTGGATGGGTACTCTGGATATAACCAAGTTATGGTAAAGTACAAAGATAGAGATTAAAGAGCATTCACCACCAAGTGGGGAATGTTTGCATATTGGAGAATTCCCTTTGGCCTCATCAATGTGGGGGCCACATTTCAAAAGTCTATGGACATTGCATTCGAAGGCCTAGTCAACAAATGCATAATCATCTACATGAATGATTTAACAGTCTTTTCCTGGGATAGGCGTGATCACTCCGCCCACCTCACCCAAATTTGTGAGAGATGTCACCGGTATGGTATCTCCCTCAACCCTAAGAAATGCATATTTAGGGCCACTGAAGGGAAGCTCCTTAGGTATATCATCTCTGAGAAGGGGATATCCATTGACCCTGAGAGTTGAAGTACTATTGAATTTATAGATGCCTGACAATAAGAAAGAGATGAGATCTTTCTTCGAAAAGATAAACTTTGTCTGACAGTTCATCACTGGATTCAGTGAGATAGTTAAACCACTCAATGACATGATGAAGAAAGATACAAAGATTGAGTGGAGCCCCAAAGAAAAGTGAGTGTTTTACCAAATCAAGCAAACCATAGTGGAGGCACCAGTCTTGGCAAGTCTGAACTATTCCCTCCCATTCCACATATACTCTTTTGCTTCACCGAATTCTGCAGTAGCAGTCCTAACCCAGAAAGTTGAAGGGGAAGAATGACCCACTTCTTTCACGAGCTCCCCCTTCAAGAATGCTGAAGTTTGATATTCACCATTGGAAAAGTAGGCTTTTTCTCTTGTCCGGGCCATGAAGAAATTCTGGAACTATATTCTCTAGAGAAAAGTGCATGCTATCATTTCGGACCAGGCTGTGAAATCTTTACTGCTACAAAGTGAACTGGGTGAACGCTAGGGGAAATGGATGGCCATCCTCCAAGAATAAGATCTAGAAATGAAACTAATGAAGATAGTCTGAGGCCAGGGACTATGTAGAGCGATGGCGGAAGGAACTCCCAGCATTGAATGCCAAACTTACACAGTGGAGTCCGTCACTCAAGACCCATGGTATACTAATCTAGTCTACCTATTTCTCAACAAAAGATGCCCAAAGGGACTTCCCCCCAAAAAATGTCATGCCCTGCAGCTGAAAAGTGCACACTTCATGATAAAAATCAGAATGCTTTTCCGTAGGAACTACGAATGGATTTACCTTCGGTGCATAGATCGGGACCAAGCTGCTAAAATGATAGAAGAATTTCATGGGCAATTTGGAACCAGGCATGGATCAGCTGATGCCACTACCCAACAAATCCTCTGGGCTAGATACAATTGGCTCTTCATCTTCAAAGATGTCTACACTCACGTGAGGAAGTGCCACACTTGCCAAACCGTAGCCCATCGTGAGCGAAACCCGGTAATGCCCTTATAGTCGGTCTTTGAAGTTCAACCCTTCACCCAATGGGCATTTGATTTTATCAAGGAAATCAACCCCAACTCATCCACCAACCACCATTATATCCTAACTATGACCGATTACTACACCCGGTGGTTTGAAGTAATTCCATGCAAGAACAACATGACGAATGTAGTCATCAAATTCATGGAAGAAAACATAGTCACCAGATTCAAAATGCCTTTCGTTATAGTGTGTGACAATGGTCTGACATTTTCTTTGACGCAATTACTTGAATGGACCTACAAGAGGAGGATCACCTTGAAGTTCTCTAGTAACTACTATCCCCAGGGTTATGGTGTGGCTGAATCTACTAATAAAAAACTGTTAGAGGTGATCAAACACTTGTCAGAACAAAACCCCCAAGACTGACACCAAAAGCTTAGGTTCACCCTCTAGGTAGACCATATCAAAACCAAGGCAGCCTTGGGGACTTCCCCATTTCATCGGGTTTATGGCCAAAATCATGTGCTCCCTATCAACTTACAAATCACAGTTTTATAGTTTATGCATGAATTTAACAATCGAGACAACATTTTGAAAGTTATCCTCCTGAACATGGTGAGGATGGAGGAACAAAGGGATGCGGTGCTGGAACATTTTTCACGTCACCAAGCATTTGTTAAATGATGGTTTGACCGAAGAGCCCAATATAATCCATTTTAGGTTTTGGACCTAGCCCTTCTTTGGGACAAAGCCCAGGAGAAGAAGGGAAAGCACACCAAATTTCAAAGGCTCTGACTTAGACCATATCTGATTTCTGAGATCTGGGGGGCAAATACTTATTGCCTCAGTACTTTGACTGGAGAAGTCATCCAATTACCTGTCAATGGAAATTTTCTCAAGCACTATTTTGAATGAGGTAGGTGGTAAGTTTGCCCCAAGTTATACTATATGTAAAGTTATTTCTTGTAAATATCTTTTTCTGGTGCTCTTTGGGATTGCCTTTCCCTTGTATATAGTCATCTGCAGTCCTCCGAGGCCACCCTCCTTTCCTTTTTTCTTTTGCTTTTGTTTTCTTTTTTCTTTGCGTCTTGTTTTTCCAGGTTCCTGGCGTGTTGCCTCCCTCTTGCAGACAGGTATGATTCACATAACATCTAGTCCCTAGAATGGTACCTTATGCATTTTGATTAGTTCAGAATCTATTGTTAGCATGGTGGAATTTTTCTGCACTTTGGAGTCATTTTGTGTGTATGGTAAAAGGTTATGGGTAATCTTCATCAGATTCATATCTTGGTAGTCTAGACATTGGTTAATAGAAAATCTAAGAAGCAAGTAATCGCATGGTCCTTGAGAGCAGATCGGTTGCACTAATTGTTGGCCAAGTCTAAAAATCATAAAATATCTCAGGATCTAGAATGTCTCTCATATTCAACAATTTAAAATGGATGGCAAGGTGAAAGAAGTACCACCATAAAATTAGCTAAGCTTAAGGTTCACGGTGAAAGGAGTACCGCCTTCCCATCTTCAAAAGAAATGAAAAGAAAGAAATTAAAGAATTAATAATTCTGGGATCTAGGGGAACGTTCAAGAAATGATGATTTTGGTTCAATACATTCAGTGCCTCCTCTTTGTTTCTCCTAGAAATCATCGGCTTGATTTTCTTTCAAATCACACATCCCACAGCTGATGAAAGAATAAAGGATTAAATCAACGATGAGTCATATTTTCTCAGACACTTTGCGCTTGGCAACCAGAATGCCCTAGGTAATGACTAGTTCTGGTTTTTCTAACTAGAGATTCTAAAGTTCTCAAATGTGCTAAGGCATTTGTCCTAGTGAGTCGCCATTTGTTATTCCCTGTATACCCATCCCTACATTGTGTGGGCAAAATATTGGGTCCCCATTTTTTTCTCTTTTTTCCTTGTTTTCTTTTTCTTTTTGCTTTCTTCTGGCCTTTACTCCCACAAGGGTCATTTTCTCTGCTTTTTGGTTTTCCTTCCTTCAAGACTCGGCCCTAGAGTGTTTTTTTCTTCTGTGTCATCCAAATTTCCAAACTCTGGGATTCTCTGTCATCACTTCCTCTTTTGTTAGAGGGTGCAGTTACATGGGATCCCAAGGCTCGGAGTCTGGGGTCTTCCTTTCTCGAGGTTTGTGGAAGGAAGCAGGATGTTTTACCCTAAGGCTATAAATAAGTTTCACCATTCATTGTTAAATTTACCATGAACAAATTACCTAGAGTGATTCAAGGTGATTAAGGTGATTAAACAACGATTAAGTGTGATTTGTTCTCGGAGCTTAAACACTGCTTAACGATAACTAGAAATTGTGTGTTCGTGGTCGTTTGAAGCTGATCACTTGCAAAACGCTTCTCATGCTCATTCTCCCACATTTCTCATGTGTTAAGGTAGGCCCTTCAGCTTCTTGTTATTTTTCTTTGTTTGCTTTGTCCTTCCTATTTGGTTTTCTCCTTCAGTTTTGTCCTTACTTTCATCTTGCTTTGCTTTTTGGTTTTTTTTGTCTCCCGTTGGTGGGATGGTGCTGCAAGAAGGTTTTCTGCCTTCCTCACATTTTTCTTTGCTCTTTAAATGATGTACAATAGTGTAAATGCTATAAATTATTGAATTCCTTTTGTAGAGTGTCGTAGTTCTTGTAAATTGCGCCATTTTATGGCTTCCCCTGTATATTTTGGTCTATACATTGTCCTGGTATCCCCTCCTATGGTGAACTTGTCATGCTCTGCATGCCATAATCCAAGTTTTGAGTTTGTCTGCATGGTGTCTGCCTAGCTCAAACTCGACACCTCACCTATTCAAGCCATGGTTGTTTTCTCTCTCCTTTGTTGCTTCACCATTGATGGTAGGATTAATTTCCACATGAGTGAGCATTCAAAAAACATCCCACTTGGCATTCATTTCACTTGTGTTAACCTACCTGTCACCATTAAGGGCCATTACACCACCTATTGCATGACCATGTGACAACCCATGTCAGCCAAGTATGATTCATTGTCCGGGAACTCAAAAAAGAGTTAGAACAAGAAGAAGCACAAAAGAATCCACAAGATGTGGAGGAAACACCGGTCTAGTGGACCGAGACAAATCCTAGGCAAACAAATGATGATCAATAAAAAACTGGGGAAACTGAACCTACGGGATCAACCGTACCCCCAACCGTCATGCTCTATATGCCTTTAGTTACCCCAGGTGATCAAGTGCCCTAGAGTACAACATTCGGCGAGTTGTTCTCTGTGGCCCAAAAGTCAAGCATTGGCTAGAAACCTCTGCCTCCTCCAGAAGATGTGTTTGTGGAGAAGGATGTCCCATCAGATGATGTCAAAGATGAACAACAATAGCAGGATGATGGCAAGAACCCTGAAGATACAAATATTGATTCAACATATGTTAAAAAGGATGGGGAGAACTGAAGGATTTGAAGGATAAATCCACAGTTGCCAAGAAACCTACATGCAAAATAACCTGTCACTGGAAGAAGCAAGAAGAAGGAGGAAAAGGAAAGAACAACTTAGAATAAACTCCAAAATGGTAGAGCCCAAAGTATTTAGAAAATGATTGATTGAATTTTTGTGAAAAGAAATTACAATGTTCAACCTATAAAGGTGAACAAACCCTAAAACCTAAGAAAGCTAGGTTGAGCATTAATAATTAATATGAATATTAATTATAATGCACCTAAAGAGATAGCTTAAGAAATAAAGAGTAATGACAACTTAATTAATTAAATCAACATGATTTAATTAATAAACCAAAAGTACAATTACTCTAACACCCCCCTTAAGTGAGGCTCAGGAGGTAAGCTAACCTAGAACAGCTAAGAAACCAAGAAAGTGGGTTCTGACAACAAGGCCTGATCAATGGAGCGGGGAGTGGGGAAATAGGGAGCGACTGGGAAGCAAGAACATGGGTGTGGGAAATTCAAACCTCTCTATGGAATCAGATTATGCAGGTGATGCAGGTGACGTAGATACTACTACCACAGAGGGCTCCACTGACTCTGGTGGGAAACTGGACAGGAAAATGCATGGATTCACGGGATATGGGGACCCAGGTGGGGGCCCAGTACAGGGGAAAGGAACAGTCAAATGGGCATCCCTATTTGGTGTAAAACCCTCAGGTAAGTCTGCATACCTGCCTGTTAGGAACATATCTAATATATCTAAGGGAAAATACACTATCGCTATTCCTGATCAAGTTATCGATCATAATATTAGAAAAATGGACAATGCCCTAGTTGGGAGATTCATTGGGATTAGGCCTAATATTGAAGTGATTAGAGCGTATGTTGATAAGAGATGTAATCTTAAAGGCCAAGTTGAGGTGATAGCTATGAACAAGGGTTTTGTTTCCTTTTTCTTCTCATGTGAAGAAGATAGAACACAAGCCATATGTAGTAGACCGTGGTGTATACGAAAAAATACTATGATTCTACAAAAATGTTACCCTAACATGGCCCTTCATGAAGATTTTATAGTCCAAGTCCCTGTATGGGAGAAGCTCCCTGGACTTCCCTTGGAGTATTGGAATGAGGTTATTTTTTCTAGTATAGCCAGATCCTTTGGAGAACTTCTCTTTATCGATCTGGTTACGACTTCCAGAAGAAGACTTACACATGCTAGAATATGCATAGGAATCATACCAGATGTTGATATGCTAGAAGAAATATAGTTTGAATCAAGATTAGGAAAATGGACTCAAAAAATTGAATATGAATCAGTACCCTGTACTTGTTTCATATGCAAAAAAATGGGGCATTGGGCAAAGAAATGTCCAATGAACAAAGTCAAAAAACCCCATCATAAAAAAGAATGGAAGCCGACTGGAAAAAGTGTAGATCTATCGGAAGAAGAAGGTAGTAAGGAATCTAAGAATACAGAGAAACACATAGAAGAGTAAAATGGACTGTCTAAAGAAAATGAAAAGGAAGGGAAAGATAAAGGAGAGACATAGAACAAACAAGAGAAAAATGTGACAGAAGGAGCAGGAAAAGACAAGAAAGATCAGAATGAGCAAGGAAGTGAGACTGAACTAGCCAAGAGTGACAAGATATACTTTGTCAAGGAAACACTAGAAGGTAAGAGCAATGACATTTGTAAAACCCAAGATGAAAAGGAAAAAACCGACCAAGAAGATAATCAATCAACCACTCAAGAAGAAGAGGAACTACCTATTAAACAGGGAGATCAGGAAAATTTCTATGAAAATAACATTTTCTTAGATGCCCAGAAAGATATTGTCTTGGGTCCAGGGCTATCAGAGATGACACAAATTTTATCACAAGAGGATAGGAAATATTTAGAGGAAATAGACAAATCAAAATGGGGAGACCAAGAGGAAATAGACAAATTACTTGAGAAACAAGACAAACCCAATATTGTGGAAAAATCTAAATAGAAGAAGGGTGCAGTGACAAAAGGCTAGAAGAATGCTAAATATTGCCAACTAGATGTTGGAGAATGCCAGCTCTCACCTCTAGGAAGACCACTAAGCTCTAGAAAAAGAAATCAAGAAGCGGCTAGAAATATAGCAGATGGAACACATAAAACTATTACCCAACTGGGTGTTACCAAAAAGAAATGAAGATCATATCGTGGAACATAAGAGGGTTAAATAATCCTCACAAACAAGATCTTATCATAAATATGGTTAGAGATAACAGATTGGATATCATTCTCATCCAAGAAACTAAAATGGCAAAGGAGAAAGTTGAAAAGCTCAAATACTATAAAAATAACTGTTGTAGTGGAGGTAGCTCGGAAGGAGCTTCAGGGGGTATTGTTACTTTTTGGAATGGGGATATCATTGAGGGTGATATTCTTTTGCAAGAAAATAATATGGCTTGCATTAGATTCCATCATATCAAGGAAGGAACCTACTAGATTCTCACTAATATTTATGCTCCCAATACTAAGAAAGGGAGATATTCTTTCTAGACAAAACTGGAACAGGTCAGGAAGTCTTTAGAAACTTAAAGTTGGCTCATAATGGGGGATTTCAATACCCCTCTTAAGGAAGATGAAAAAATGGGAGGAAATCAACCTAATTTAGAAAGCAGGGTTGACTTAATGAATTTCTTTTCTAGTCAAGCTCTTACTGATATTGACCTTCAAGGCATCAATTATACTTGGTCTAATCGAAGAGTGAGCAATGACTTGATCCAGGTAAGATTAGACAGAGCTTTAATTTCTAATGAATGGTTTCAAGAGTATAAGTGCTCCTTAACTACTTTTATTAGAGTGGGCTCTGACCACTATCCGCTGTTATTTATTGCTGACTCTATTGTTAGAAGTAAGAACTATCCTTTCAGATTTGAAAAAATGTGGACTATTCATCCTTAAATGTATCTCAAAATTAGTGAATGGTGGAATATTAAAATAGAAGGAATAGCTATGTATAGATTGACCTTTAAACTAAAACATGTTAAAGATAGAATTAAGAAGTGGAATAAAGAAACCTTTGGAAATATCTTTTCTTCTAAGTCTGATATTATGTCTGAGCTTAAAGAGGTGCAAGAGTCTGTTCAAAAGGATGGGTATGTGAATAACCTTAAAGAATAGAAAAATGAAATCTCAAGTAAATATCATGACATTGTGCACAAGGAGGAAATATTTTAGAAGGAGAGATCTAGAAACACTTGGCTTAGAGAGGGGGATAGGAACACTAAATTCTTTCATTTGACGGCTACCAAACACAAGGCAGCCAACAGGATATCTAAACTTAAAGTTTATAACAAACAAATGGAAAAGGAGGAGGATATTTCTAAGGAAGCTAGAATTTTCTTCTCTAACCTCCTTTCCCAGGATGACCAACTTGATTAGGATCTTCAAAGTAATCTTCTAGAGAGTATACCTCAGATTATGAATGAAAATGATAACTACTGTCTTTCAGCTATTCCATCTAATGATGAGATCAAAGAGGCTGTCTTTTCTTTTGATGGGAATAAATCTCTGGGTCCTGATGGTTTTCCTATATTCTTCTTTCATTTTTATTGGGAGAACATACATAAGGATATTACTGATGCTATAAAAGAGTTCTTTGGATCTACTAAAATCCTCAGAGAAATGAATGGTACTTTCATTGCTCTTATTCTAAAAAAAGTTGGGGCTGACACTATGGACCTCTTCTGTCCTATTAGCCTGTGTAACTCTTCCTACAAAATTATATCAAAATTCATCACTTACAGGATTCTGAAACTGCTTCCTAAGATAATTGCTCATCAACAAACTAACTTTATTTCGGGAAGGAAGATTTTAGATTCTATCATAACTGTCCATGAAAACATACACTCATTGACTATGGCTAGAAAAGATGGATTCATTCTTAAGATTGATCTCTCTAAAGCTTATGATAGAGTTGATTGGAATTTTATGCAGAATGTTCTAAGAACCTTTGGTTTCAACCCCAAATGTTTAAAATTGATAATGCAGTTGGTTTCAACTCCCACTTTCTCGATCCTTGTAAATGGCTCTCCTTCGGCCTTCTTTAAATCTTCTAGAGGTCTGAGGTAGGGAGATCCCTTATCCCCTGTTCTGTTCATTATTATTGCTGAATGTTTGGGTAGATACATTGAAAGTACTATTAGAAATGGGGATCTCAAAGGGTTAAAACCATCCTCCTCAAACCTTGTGTGCTCTCACCAAAAATTTGTGGATGACTCTATTTTTATGGGGCAAGCTACCATTAATGAAGCCTGGAATCTTAAAAATCTTCTCAATAATTATGGAAAGGCTATTGGTTAGCTTATCAAATGGAATAAAAGTTTTATTTACTTCATTAACACTCCTGAGTATAGATAGCACAAGATTAGCAGAATTATGAACTGACAAATTGGGGAGCTCCCTGCTACCTATCTGGGACTCCCCCTTGGGATTAACCATCCTAAATCCTTTTGGAGTTCTCTAGTGGAAAAATTTCAAAAGAAACTTGTTGGATGGAAAGGTTCTCTACTTAGTCAAGCTGGTAAGATACAACTTCTCTAATCTTCACTTTAGAGTATACCTACTTATGCCTTAAGTCTTTATAGGATTCCCAACAAATTTGCTGAGGCTATTGAAAAAATTCAAAGGCACTTCCTTTGGAATGGTGTTGAAAAATCCAATAGATTTTCTCTTATAGC
>MU228124.1:2812608-2829516 GCA_018584345.1 Thuja plicata | reverse complement strand
CCACTAGGGTGGAAGACACTGAAACCCCCAGGGAAGAAGAAAAGGAGAAAGAGTCTGACGTGACCATAGTTATCAGAGATGCACCACTAGACTCCGAAGAAGGCCCTAATACTCAGGCCTTAGTAGCAAGACCACCCTAGTCACCACAATGGCTGGTGGAATCCAGGAAAAGAAAAGCCCCAATGGTAGCAGGCATTCCCCTCTCCTTTGTCAAGATGATGGCCTAGAATGTAGAGGCTAAAAATATCATGAAGGCTCGGATCGTCCATACCCTTCGGACTAGTCTGGGAGTAAATATAGTTGTAATAGTCACAACCCCTCCCCCAGATATAGGTGCAACAACAATAAGGACTGAATACTATGCAGTCATAGAAGTGCCTCTAGGGAGGAGAGATAAGTAGGGTGAGTTGGACCTGCTGAGAGAGGAAACCCAGGCAATCGAATCCCGGTATGATAAATAAGTGCAGAAGTTAAAGGAGGAAAGAGAGAAAAATGAAAATCTCCTCAGGCTTCTCCCACAACTTACATAGCCACTAGCTGAGATCCGTCTGGAAGCCTCCACCTTCGGATCACCACTTTCACAGGGTGACATGGATGCTCTTAGGGCCATGAAAAACAAGGCATAGGTTGTAGATGGTGGATCGCAGAATAGATCAAGGTCGTAAGGCAATTATTAGAGGAAACACTCCTAGACCTTTATCTAGTCAATAATCTCGTGGGCCAGGTAAATAGTGTCCTCATCCTATGGGAAAGGAACTTAGAAAAATATGAGGAGTGGAGGACAGGATTGGAAGAAGTAATAAACTTTAGAGAGGAAGCCATCACTGAGGCCAAAATTTAGGGAGAAGAGCCCTTCAAATTCCTCCGGGCCCAGCACTCCAAACATGGCCACAAAATTGAGGTAAGAAAGAAACTAGTTGCGGCCCTAAAAGATAAGATTGTGGTGGTCTGGTATCCTTTGGACCTATATAAAGCATTCGCTGGAAGGGTTTCACAAGCTGATCCCTTCACCATGAGGACATGTGCCTTGGAGGATTATGTCCTTAGTAAATTTGATGAGTTGATGGAGTCCCGGTATCAGTCTGCTGACGACTTTGACGGAGGAAAAATATCAAGGATATCCAAGATGATGCTTCGAGCTCATGACTCAGTAAAGATAGTCAAATAATTCTGGGATGGGGCCGGAGATATTGAAGAAAAGTTTGAAATCATTAGTGACTGGTGGGATAATGTCAAGGATATAGATGGAGATGGCATTGGCCAAATTTTAGAGGCCTTCAAGAATAATAAGGGACAGTAAAGTTCTCCGGACTCTGGATATTCTCACTAGCAGGGTGCATTTTTGAACATTCATTATTCTTTGAGCGTAAGCTCCTGGACTCCAGAATTCTGGATCCAAAGTTTTTTATTCTTTTAGTGACCCTTATTCAAGTTCCCTGAAGCCGATAGGTCATTGTCAAGCAGTTAATAAGGGGGTCATAAGGTAGGTGATCCTGATAAGGTATGTCAGATAGAGGGATCGTTCTAATAGGTGATCTTCCCAAGGCGCCTCTCTAGCATTAACTACCAGGTGCATCGAAGATGATGAGCCACATTTCTCATTGATGAGGCATGTAGCCTCAAACCTCAGGAAGATCAGATTTCTTCTAGTCTTACTTTGGCGCTCTTCTCGATGCCAATTATTCCATCCTCTCTTTTTTTCTTCTTCCTCTATCTTGTCAGACCGCTGCTCTTTTCAAGGTGATTTTAAGTGGTGTAGGTAGTACCAACCACTGGATATTGTATTTTAATGTTGAGTGTGTGGTTAGATTAGGTTAATTTTAGGGCAAAACTATGTGTATAAATAATAAGTCTAACCTCATTTTAAGGGTCAGGAAAATTGATGATTTTGTAGTCCAAGTAATAGCAAGTAGCTCTTTTCATTTCTAGTGGTTGCAGGAGCTCAATGCCTAGTAGTTATTGGTAGTTAGATGCTCCCTTGGAGCCATTAATGTACACACCAGTGATGTTGGAACACTCTATTAATAAAGAAGGAAGAATAGTTTCTGGCAATGATGTTGTTGATGTTCTGATCTCTGAGTTAGCAATACCTTTTGTGCTATATGTTTTTGATGTCCTTTGCTCTGATGTTTTGTTAGATTAATGATCTCATTTCCACTTTCTATTGAATATGTATGAACTATTGGTTCTATTGGAGAAGATGGTGTTGTAAGTGTAGTGCCTAACCTGAGGTGGATATCACTAACATTTAGAGCATAAGTAGGCTGTTAATTTAGGTCCACTGAATAAAAAATTTTCTACTAGAGTTTATTATTGTGATTAGGTGTTGGTTATGCTAGCAGATGTGTAGACTTTGTTGGAGATGTATTTTTAACAGGAGGAAGAGGTGGTGGCATTAAATTTGGATGCTGAGGTTGGTACCTAAAACCAAATGATTGGTTAGGTCATTGATGACCACCCCTCCATTGAGGTGATTGTTGCAAATTAGATTGTGGTGGTTGCCACTGATTTTGCAGTTGTTCTCAAGTATATTGAGGGTCATGAACTTGAAATGGTTCTGTACAATATATGGACTAAGTCTCCATTGAGGCCATGCTTACTACTACTATAAAGATAAGTAATACTGGAAAATAAATGCTTGAAAGTAAGCCTACTTGGTTACCAACTACTTAAGAATGAATAAAAGTGAGCACAAATTAAAGAAACCAAGTTTGGGTCTATAAGGCAAGAAACTACTCTGCCTGCTCTGGCTACAGGAACATTGACAGAAATTGTTTCCTAGTGGCTGCAAGAATAGACAAGCGACTGAACAAAAACTACAAAAACTAGAAATTAAAAAAAAAATACAAAGGATCGCTCACCAAGTGGGCCACATTGGGTGAGTGGATCCAAGTTCTTCAAAAAACTATAAAATCAGAATAACCATTTCTTTATTCATATAACAAAAATTGATTATACATAATAATGGAAATTTTGAAAACTATATTGCTAAAGATAGTTACATCACCATTAATATTCTATTGTATGATATCCTAGATAACCTCCGAAGAGGCTTCAACAACTTATTTAAACTAAAAATTCACAACCAACTGATTAACCAACTAACTGAATACCTCCAACAAAATATATGGGTGTATTTATTACATTGAAAGAAGAAAAGAAAAATTGTGTAAGAAAGAAAGAAGTAGTCTTCTTCTTATCCATAGGAGAGAATGTAGGACAAATAATCTCTAGATTTTCTTTTCATTAAAACACCATTGACTTCACCACCTATAACATAGATCAATTAGTTAAGCCATCAATGATTCTTCACCGCTATCCTCTTTGCTTCTCCTGGTTGTATGACTTGGTCTAAGAACTGGTGAAACACAATTAAGTGTTATCTTGACCATTCTTCCATGTTCATCTATTCCTACAGTGAAAGGTTAAAAGAAAAAATACATGGAGATAAATCTATTCCACATTTCATACGTTTATTAAACTTTAGATTTCATTACTATGGATATATCACATGGCTGTAGGAAAAAACAAAACTACTTGGCTACATGAAACCCATTATGCTTCAATTATTCAAAAATGAACAATATAAAGATAACCATGGTTTAAAACATCAAGTAATTCATCCTAAAAATGTTTAAGTCCACATGCCATATGCTCATCAGATACTATTTTAAAAGACATAAAACTATTAAAATCAAAGTCTTTAAACACGCATAAACCCTATAACAATTCCAATCAAAAAAGAAAAACTAGGACAAAATAGGTTGTTATTTCATCTCATCAACAATTTTTTAGCTATGGACTCAATGTCTAAGTCTCCCCCTATTTCTGTGTAGGGTGATGATGGGATTGTGACTTCTAATTCTGATGATGAGTACTGGAGAACATATTCAAAGGAAGAAGATTTTGTTCCTCCAAAAACAGCCAAAAGGGTTTCTAAGAGGCCCATTAAACCTTTTCCTTATAGGAAAGGTAAGTTGAAGGGTTTGGTGAATTCAGCTTCCCATTCCCTATCTTTGGTAAAACTATTGTTGGAAAGGATTTCAGATCCCATTTTCAGAGAAAGAGTAAAGTTGTGGCTGTAGACACCAAAAAATGGTTCAAGAATGGTTCAAGCCTGCTAGTCTACGTGTTTTAACATTTTTAGCATCACAATCAAAATGTTGTTTTGTGACCTAATTATTCCTCTATATGGCACATATGATCTTTATTGTATGGCAACATTGTGTCTTTCATCAATGATTGAATATTGCAAAATTGTTCAATTGTTTACTAACAATTCTACTTTCTCTATCAAATCAATCATTTTCCAAATCATTTCCGATCAACCCTAAACCGATCCCATTCGATCCTATTCAAACCTAAACCGATTCTATTCAATCCTAAACCATTCCAAACCTTCCAAAATTGATTCAAACCTATCCTATTCTATTCCTAATCACTTGCAGAATTGTCCAGACTCATTCCTACCATTCTGGGGCATTGTCTAAGATCATCAATGCCTAATTAACCCAATTTCAAACCTATCAATCAAACCCTATTTAAATTTGATCAATCTTATCATCATTTTAGGAGCATTGTCCAAGATCATCGATGCTTTGTATCCCCTTAATCAACCATTTGATAACATTGTCAAAGATCATCGGTGTTATCGCTATCAATCTATCAATATCAATTCAATAGGGTTGCTCATTATTGTCAATACTATTTATGATTATCATTTCGGGAACATTGTCAAAGATCATCGATGTTTCCCCATTTCAATATTATGATGCCATTAAAGCTCATTGGCACTTTTCAATCATTTCCAATCATCATTATCCTGGTGCATTGTCAAAGATCATCGATGCCTTGTGATTTCATAAGCTATTCCTGAACCCTCAGAATTGATCCTAAACCTTATCAACATTACCAAAATCATTTCAATTTGACATCAAGACCTTCAATTTGACCTATAACCCACTAATTTACCCCTTTGGATGAATAACCCATAGTTTATCCTAAGTCCTAATTGAATAAATAAATAAACTTTATCTATTCCCCTTTTCCCTAAGTCTCCAACAATTAATTAATTTTATTAATTAATTGGCTAATTTCTGTTTATGAGATTTTGTATAATTTCATAAATATAATTTGGATTTGTGAGGGATATTGAGTTATTAATTGAATTAATATCCTCCTAATCTCACCTAATTTCCATATCCCTTAATTGAGGATTCACATCCCTATTAAGGTGCTTCTTCAATATCTTCAATATCCTCCAATATCTTCTCATTTCATCTCCCCCATTTCATGCTTCCAAGCATCTCACCAACCAAAATATGCATTTATGCATATATTTTGTGCTATATCACCAAATTGCCTCTCATTTTCTATAAAATGGGATGCCTTCTTCTCATTCAAGGTTAACCACAAGATTTTTGAGAACCTCAAGAATCGTAAATCTTCTAGTACTCTCATTAGAAAACTAGGCTTCTTGTGCAAAGTGTGTGTGCAAAGAGCAACATCAATCTCATTATGGAGAAGAAAGAAGGACATGGGAGCTTCCTTTGGAGGGGGCTTTTGATTTTTTATGCTTATTTTATGAATTCCCTTAGTAAATAGCTTCCATGATAGATTAGTTAGGGTAGCATATTGTTTAGGGTTTGTGGTTACCTAAATATGCTTTTTAACCCCTTTTCTGGTCTTACATTTGGTGAACCTGACGTGAACATGCTTAAATGATGAACTTTTTTTTGTTTTTGTGTCTTTTTTAGGTGCTAGAAGAGAGCTGTACAGGTGGTTACTAAAGCTGTGTAGGTGGTCATTGTTCCTGCGCAGGTGGTCACTGATTCTGCATAGGTGGTTAAGTCCTATGCAGGTGGGACCCAGACCTATGCACTTGGAGCCCAGAGCTACGTAGATGGATTCTTACCTTCACATTTGGTCATCTGTGATCCTATTTTAGGGTTTAGGATAATTTTTTTAATGTTTAGGAAGTTATTTTGCATTTTGAGCTTTCTCCTCTGCTTTTTCTCTGTTTACAAGCTAAAATGAACCCTAAACTACTCAAATGAACCCTAAATTTGGTTAATGAACCCTAATAAGGTTAATGAAATCCACACTTTGATTTGAAAGGCCTAAAATGAACATTCACATTTGTATTTGGGCTCTTAAAATGGATCTCATCTAGTCTAGGGTTTTAGATTATCAAGCTTTCTCAAATTTCAAGCAAACTTGCAATCTAGCCTAACTAGGGGTGGAAATGGACTATTTCATGCAAGATCAAGTTTTTTAAGTTGTTAAAGGGCCTAAAATGAACATGCATATCTGATTTGGGTACCTAAAATTAACTCTAACCTAGTTTAGGTTCAAATGCAGATTTGGTCTTTAAGGTGTTCCTAAACCACTTTCATGCACATGCAAGCTAGTTAGGGTTTCAATTTCACTTAATATTTTCAAGCTAACTCAAATGGCATAAATAATGAACCCTAGCTATGTTTTTTATGAGATTGCATGCTTAGATGTTGAAAACAACTCTATTTTTGCAAGTTTTTTGTCATTTTTAGGCTTTTGATCAGTTGTTGCACAAGTGTTCACTGTTGTTGCGCAGGTGGTCAGAAGCTATGTAGGTGGGATCCTATTCCTATGGAGGTGGTGCCCTGGTTCTACGCAGGTGGTAGCCTATTCCTGTGTAGGTGGTAAAAATGGTGTTTTTCAATGCTATTTTTGGATTTCTACATTCCTATACTTTTTTCTGCACTTAGACTACTGGATTTTGGTGTTACTGATGATTTTTAAAGCATGTTGGAAATCATGGGATAAAGATTGAATCATAAAAACTACTAACGGTTTCAATGCAGGACGTTTGTAGAAGACCTTGTGTTTTCCCAAACTCTTGTGCTTGCTTTTTTTTTAGTTAGAAAACACTTCAATTTGGTGCTTGAAATGAACCTTTTGCTTTCATGTGTCTAATGTGTTTTCTAGATTGTAAAACCGTAAGAATAATATTAGTATATCCTCTCCCCTCACCTTCGTGGATCTTGGGTGTAAGAGAAACTCATATCATTCTTATAGAGTGGTTACCTCCCAAGTGCTTTAGTAGAGCCAGTGAGAGTGGATGCCCAAGTAGTAGAAGGCTACAACCAAGACCATCCAAACCAGGATACAAAAAAATGCCATTGTGATTAATCTCATAATGAATGGGTGTTGAATACATTATACCGGGAATAAGATCTCCCTTAGTACCCTTGTGGTGCGTTAAAACCTACAGAACACAACTTTCGTAGGTTGGGAGACCTCCATAACAGAGCTAATATACCGCACGTATAACCACCCGATTGGATTCCCTTACTAAACACCATGTTGTAGTAGCCAAAAACCTTCTATTTGTTGGCGTGGAAGGTCAAAAACCAACTAAGATGCCCCACACTTTCACAGCTATTAGTCGAGACAAAAATCCCTTGGGTAGTGATTACCCTTGGGAGTTGAAGCTTGGAGTGCCTGAGAAGTGAGTGCACATGTAAGGAGGATACCGTGCCTCAAAGCTTCTAGGTTGCCTACTATTAGTAAGCACAACTGAACTTCAGTTCAAGTGGGGATTTAGTAGATATTGTCCTTGCTATCCTTAGGAAGTGGTGTGTTTTTTCCTTTTTACAACAGCCATTCTAAATGATGTCTCTTGTGTGAGTGTTCAAACCTTAATAAAAATTATAACATCTTAAAAACACTCTCCTTAAAGGACACTTTTTCCAAATCAATCTTCAAGAACAATCAAATGGTCACAACAAACCTTGTCTTTGAGTAAACATATGGAACCCTGAAATTTTCACTTGCAACCTTTTAGCATGCTTGATAGCCTTCATATTGCATATTCATGACCTAATCCCCTTGCATTTTCATTTTAGAATTCCCTTGCATTATAAACCTCATTTCAATCCTTATCATAGTCCCTTTTGCATAAGTCCCAATCATAGCCTTCTTGCATACATAGCTCATTTTTAGACCCTCCTTAAAAAATTTACAAAGAATCTTAGAAAGTATCAAAATCATGGAACCTCTCTTTATGATGTTGAAAATAGGATCTTGACTTGATCCCCCTTTTTTTCCAAATTTCAAACCCCTTTATCAATTTGGTCCTACTCCACCTTTTTCATTATGGATTTGACCTAAGCCTTTTTATCAAACTTGTCCTTTGTCCCTTTATCATATTTTTCAAGTCAATATCCTTATTCAAACTCATAAGGTTATGCTCTTAGATTTGTCTCCTTTAAAAAGATTAATTATTAAAGTCCAAAAAAACCAAAAACATAAGTTGCATAAACCTTAGATTGTGTTTGCATAAGTTCCTTGCATTTCCAAAGTTGTATTTCAAAACTTGCATTTCCAAAATTCAAAATTTCCAAAAAAAATCTTGCATTTAGCAATCATGCTAGTTTTCACAAGGTCTCAAGCATCCAAAGGGTAACAAGACCCTCATTTACCTATGTTTACTTCACAACCAGAATCACTATTACCTTTTGACCCAAGACAAGGTTTTTCATATCATAATCAAACTAACCTAATCAACATGAAACCATTGGAAGAAGTGCCTCAAACATTTAATGACCCAAGACATGGCACATTTCCTCAAGGACCTACTTCAAGCACTAATCTATGCAACATGGGATATCCTTCCAATGCTTCCCCAAACTTTGGCACTATTCAGTGGGGACCTCCCCCAGCCTTTGACCCAATCTTTATACCTATGCCACCTGGCCAAGGTAGTGTTCCCCTACACCTGAGGAGGAATACCAACGAAATGGATAAATCAATCAAGTCCAATCCGATTACTTGCAACAAAAACCTATGCCAAACACAGATCTCAGATCTTATCAACCTCATCCACCACCACCAGATAATCAAGATTATGGCAATGCGTCAAGTCCCTCTTTGGATTTAGGAAACTCACATGGAACATTTGCTTCCTTCAAAGATTTACCCAAAGAGGAAATTGACAAAGTTGTTAAGAACAAGAAAATTCAGCAGACATTAACATACCTCACGACTCAAGATCCAAGATGATATATCAAAGTGATTCGAATGAAAAATCCTCAATTATTCTTAGAATATCAAACTCCCCACCATCTAGTTTGGAAGAGAACCAAGCCTTAGTGGTGCGAGATAGAGAAAAGAAAGAACAACCCTTCGATGAGTCAGCTATGGTGCTAACACAAAAATGATAGCGAAATAATTTAACCTTCGATATTCCTCCAAAGGAAAAGTATATACCATTGGATAATCCTTTATTTGAAGAAGTAGCACTCCCTCCTCCTAAGATGGTGGATGTGACACAAATCCCTAAAAAAGGTCCTAAAAGAACATGGAGGATTAATTTAAAGAATCATTTTCCAAAAGTATCAAATGAGACATTCACATTTCCTTGGGGAATGCCAGATGTACCCCCTTTTGAAGAAACACAACCAAGTGGTCCTCCTTTGGTAGCACATACAACATTTCTAGGAAGCACTTCAAATGCAACAACATCCAAAGGAGCATTTAATGAACCACCAAGGGTACCCACATTTGATGTATCTAATGTGACTACTACAACTGTACCAAATCAATTGCAAGAGAAAAAGAAGAAAAGTCTCGTGGATATCGAACCAATTCCGCCTAAGGTTACCCAACAAGAAAATGTCATAGACAAAGTGCAACAAGCCCAAGCAGCTCAACAAGAACTACTTATGGGTGTAATGCAACCAGTGCAACCTCAATTTTCAGCCCAAGTTAACATGATGTCTCAAACACAACCACCAAAATGTAAGACTACAAATATTGATGGGATACTTGGACCACTGGGATTTCAACAAGGTCACAACATGCAACAAACAACAATGTAGGTGGGTCAAGAATCCCATCATGTCACCCAAATTGTGCAAGGTCCAAAGGTGCAACAAGTGCACCCACAACAACAACAACATACCCAACAATATGTACAACAACAAAAAGATGCTTTAAAAAACAATATGTACAACAACAACATGTTCAAAAACTATATGTTCAATAGTGACAACCATATGTCACACAACAAAAAAATGTGACACAACAACAACAACATGGGGTGAAAAATCAGCAACAAAAGTATGCACCACGATATCAACAAGTTTCCCAATCATATTATGTGGCACAAGGTCAAAAATACAATCTTCCACCAATGAACCAACAACATAAGGAAGATCCTCAACAACATGCCAGACAACATGTGGCACCGGTCCATGACATCTCATCTGAATCATCAAAAATGGATCGGGCCTCAGAATATAGTTAACATTCAAGGGCTTCTAGGCAGACACATCGTTCTGATATACGTAAAAAAGCTATGAACTCTTCAAAGAATGAAGAGATGCTTCAACAAATCCAATCCTTGTAGAAGCAATTAAATGATATGAAATTCAAGGACACAAAGACACTCTATAAGGAACAAGATTTATTTCCTAATCCGTTCGATCCAAGAATTTGCATGCCTCCTTTTCCCAAGAGTTTTGACATACCCAAGTTTGAGAAATACAAAGGGAAAGGCAATCCAATCGATCACATTTGAGAATTATATACATCTTGCATCGAGGTTAATCATGATGACACATATCTCATTTGACTCTTCCCTCGAAGCATTGGGGGTTAAGCAATGGAGTGGTACTCTAAATTACCTGGAAATATCAAATCTTAGAAAGAACTAGCCGACAAATTCATCTCTCAATTTGCGTACAACATATCAAGTGAGGTTATGCTAACTGACTTATGCATGACCAAAAAAAAGGTTGGAGAATACTTTATGACCTTCCTACTGCGATGGAGGAATTTGGAGAGTCAATGTCCTTTTGATGTGCCAGAAGAAAAATAAATTTGATTATTTATCCAAAATTTTGTACCTGAGATGATGTACGAGCTCAAAATCAAATGACCAAGTACAATTCAAAAGCTCATGAAAAAAGGAATCGACATTGAAGATGCTCTTATTGAAAAAGGAGTATCAAAAATCAATAAGGACAATCAGATTGTGAGAACTTCAAGTGACAAACCAAAATTTAGGTTTCAGAATAAAAATGTCACAAATGACGGTGTTGTTGATGCATGGACAGTTAATGCGACACAACAAAAAGTGAGTCTCAAAGGACCCACTACTACCAATACGCAAACAAAAACTCAAGCACCACCTCCAGTGCTAGCTCCAACACAACCTTAAGCACACATGAACAATAACACGCAACAAAATTGGCAGTGTCGACCGTAGAGGAATAGAGATGGACCACAAAGACAGTTCATGCCATTGGGTGAACCACTCCATTTAGTCTTCCAAAAAATATTGCAAAACAATTACATTCAATTACCTGAGCTCTGTGATCCTCCAGTAGTGAAACCCCCTTGGTGGGATGACAAAAAATATTGTGATTATCATCGGACGAAGGGACATAGAACTAATTCCTGCTACCAAGTAAAACATAAGGTCCAAGACCTTATTGATCAAGGTTGTATTGAAGTTGAACCCATGATAGGATCTTCCAACACTGACCATACTATCTTCAAAAACCCCTTGGTTGATCATGAAAAGGGAAATACCTCTACATCAAATTCAAATTCCAAGAACAATGTCAATTATACTCAGATCGACCATGACTATACCATCAATTGTTTCTCTAAGGTCGATTCATGTGTGTCCACTATGACCTTCCAGGATAGTAACCCTTAATGCGTAGTCGCTACCCATCGTACCAATATTACTGTGCTTGGCGCACCATCTAAATCCAAGGTACCTTCAAATTAAAACCTTGCTGAATAGTTGGGTAAGACCACTACCTTGATATCAATCCTTGATTTGTTGAGCACATCTCCCTAGCACAAGGAATTCCTTGACAAAGCATTGAAAGAGTCCACTATTCTAACCAAAACTGACACTAACTAGTTTTAGTCCATGATGGGGCACTTCTCTGCGTCCCAGCATGTCACATTTTCCAAAGATGGTGTTCCACATGATCGGCTTGGCCATAATGACCCTCTCCATCTAGAAGTCTTTGTCCATAATGCCAAAATTTGACGAGTCATGATAGACGGTGGAGCATGACTTAACATCTACACTTTGAAGGTCATTCTTGATCTTGGTTACAATGAGAGTGACATTGATCCTTCTAGGAGAATCACAATAAAGGTCTATGATGACGTCGAACGTACCTCCAAGGGAGTTATCTTCCTTCCCATCAGAACAGGTCCAGTTACTGAAAACACATTTCTACAAGTCTTGGATCTAGACTTGCCCTATAAAATGATCTTAGGATGCCCATGGATCCATGCCATGAAGGTGGTTCCCTCAACATACCATCAATGTCTGAAGTTCTTTCACAATAGAGCTAAGATCACTATCCCAGGTGATCCTAACCCTTTCCAATTTTGTGCCAATTTGAGAGAAGGGCCCACCCAATAGGTGCCTACCAACAACAAAGCCACTTCATCTAATTCCTCCAAATATGTTGATGTGGCCACCCTTGAAAAAATGATCAAAGGAAAGCTGAAGATTGAAGATAAAGGGTGTGGAGATTATACCATGGCACAAGATTTTCATATTGGGAAGCTTCCTCTCTCCCCAAAGTCTTATGGAAAACCAAAGTTATTGCAAACACAACCACCCAAAACTACCATGAAGGTTATTCCCTCACCCACATTCACTCTATGGGGAGGTTTGCATGAACAATATTTATATGACAATGCATCCAACTAGATCTTCCAACATCAACATAAACAAGAACATGAGCCCACTGAGATACCCATTGAAAGATACGGGCCTGGGTTCACACACATGCAAAAAAAAGGATATGATGGCCACAGTGGTCTTGGACTACACAAAAAAGGAATTGCTGAGCCAATTTCTACAAAAGGTCATCCCCTTCATCTGGGCATTAGATTCAAACCATTACGAATTGGCCCTTCTAATGCCAAAATGGCCTCATGTAAAAATGTAGAGGTCTCAAACAATGAAAAGGCATCTGAGGATCCCCATTGTGAGTACAATACCGATGCAAATGAGTGGGAATGGATGTCCTATTCCTCCAGTTCTTATGAGATTGATTGTTTCTTCCCTGACCCTACAGACCTACCTTCAGTAGACAAACATGTTAACACAGTTCCCCCTTTGGTAACCAATCCTGATCCCTGGACTAGAATTTTTTGGGATCCCAGTCCTGAACCTTCAGTGCATGAAGTCTCTGACTCTAAAGACACTAATATCTACATCTTTGCCTTTACCTCTGGCCTCAAAAATATTTTCACAAGTGGTGATGACATCCCCCTAGTCTACCTCGAGCTTATTGATTGGGATGAGAAAGGATCACTGAGCTTGGATTGCTTTGAAAATGATGAAGCAATAGCGGAAATTTTTGAGCTCTAGGAGGGCATACCATCTGGCGACCACAAAAAAGGGTTCTCTATTTACCTTGTTGCTACTACATATCTTGAAGATTCAACTCCATCTTCTAGTCACAAAATTGAAAATGACAAAATCAAAAGAGAAAAAAATAAAAAGAATAGGTCCTTTGGTGAAAACTGAAAGGCACCAGTTGACCATGAAAAAGTAAAAAAAAAAAGGACGTATCTGAGGGTGAAAACCTCTCTGAGGCACCCAAGGATGGAATACTGGACATACCCCCTCCAAAGGAGAAGTCAACATTTTTGATAGAAATGACCAAGGAAATTAACTTGGGAACACCAAACAACCCCAAGATCATACACTTTGCAGCATCACTCTCACTAGAAGAGAAGGATGAGTTTATCAAATTCTTCCTTGAGTGCTAGATCAAATTTGTCTAGTCCTATGCAGACATGCCTAGCCTGGATCCTAAGTTAGTTCTTCACCACCTCCCTCTAAAGCCAGGTTTGAAGCCAGTAAAACAAAAGCTGAGAAAAATGCATCCCCAAATAGCTCTACGGGTAAAATATGAATTGAAAAAGTTATTGGATGCAGGATTTATAAGACCTATAGATTACATAGATTGGATCTCCAATCTGGTTACTATTAGCAAGCACGCTGGGGGCATACAGATATGCACTGATTTTTGTGATTTAAATAAGGCATGCCCTAAGGATGATTTCCCTCTGCCCAACATCGACATCATTGTCGACATGACTACAAACTATGAGATGCTGTCACTGATGGATGACTTCTCTGGTTACAACCAAATTCTGATTGCTCCTGAGTATCAACCCAAGATAGATTTCACATGTCCTTGGGGAACCTATTGTTGGAATGTCATGCCCTTCGGCCTCAAGAATGCTGAAGCAACTTATCAACGGGAAATGACCACAATATTCCATGACTTCATGCATATTTTGATGGAAGATTATGTTGACAACCTCCTCTGCAAATCTACAACTAGGAAAGATCATTTGAGTATTCTAGCTAAAATATTTGAAAGAATGGAAGGGTATAAGCTCCACTTAAACCCCAAAAAGTGTCTTTTTGGAGTTGTTTCTAGAAAACTCTTAGGCTATATAATTTCTCAATGAGGTATCAAAGTGGATCTAGAAAAGGTTCAAGCCATTTTAGAAATGCCTCCACAAAACACCCTAAGGAAGATAAGAAGTCTATAAGGGAAACTACAGTCTATCCACCAGTTTATTGCACAACTCATAGATAAATGCTAGTCATTTTAAAATCTACTACATAAAGGTGTAAATTTCCATTGGAATGAAAAATGTGAGCACTCGTTCCAACAGCTGAAAGATTATCTATTGCATCCACCAATCTTGATGCCTCCCATTCTAGGAAAGCCATTTATCTTGTATATATCTGCTACAGAGACCACATTAGGTGCACTTCTTGCACAACTTGATGAACAAGGACAAGAAAGAGCCATTTACTACATCAGCAGAACTTTGGTTTGATATGAATTAAACTACTCACTCATTGAATGAGCCAATCTTGCTATGGTTTTTGCCACATAGAAGTTAAGACATTACATGCTACACCAGAAAACCATGCTCGTGTCCTGCATTGATCCCCTGAAGTATCTTCTAGGCAAGGTAGTTCTCACGGGTCACCTAGCCAAATGGGTCATGCTCCTGAGTGAGTTTGACATAGAGTATGTAGACAGAAAAGCAATAAAAGGCCATGTGATAGCAGATCATCTCGCAGAGGCACCAGTTCCTAATGATCACCTGTTACTTTCAAAATTTCTAGATGAGTCCATTTTTTCCTTCACTAAATCCAATGAATGGAAACTCTGCTTTGATGGCTCACACACTCGGCATGGATCGGGGGCAAGCATCATGTTTGTCACTCCATGAGGTGATATCATACCCAAATCTTACAGAATCACCTTTACATGCAACAACAACATAGCTAAATATGAAGCACTGGTTACTGGACTCAAAATTGCTATTCAATGGAAAATCCAGCACCTCAACGTATATGATGATTCTCAATTAGTCATCCGGAAGGTCACTGATGACTATGAAAATAAGGATGAAAAGATAGTACCTTACAAATAGTTGGCTAACTTTCTCAAGGAGCAATTTGTCACAATCCATTTCTGCCAACTTCCATAGGTACATAACAAACAAGCAGATTCTATGGCCACTATTGCATCTATGTTCGACATGCCTAAAAATGAAGAGAGATGTGAATTTCTCATTGAGAAACTATTGCTTCTGAGATTCAACATTTCGCAATCCAAGCTCATGTGGGACATTGTTGGTCCTGAGTCCCCTTGGTATCAACATGTTTACAATTACCTACATGCCCAAATATTACCCCTTACCTTATCCCAGAACAAGCGTCGAGCTCTTGTCCGTCAATCCTCCTGTTATATCATCATTGGTGATACCCTTTATAGGAGAGCCTATGACCAAACCCTCCTTAGATGCCTCAATTTGCAAGAGGCTGACACTACCTTACATGAGGTCCATGATGTTATTTGTGGTAGACATTTCAATGGTTTGAGTCTTGCCAAGAAGTTGGTCAGAACAGGATATTACTGGCCCACCATGGAGAAAGATGCTCATAAATTTGCTAAGAAATGTTACAAGTGCCAGATTCATGGAAACTTGATTCATGCTCTGGCACAGGATCTACAGCCAGTGGTTTCTCTATGGCCCTTTTCTCATTTGACCTTGTAGGGAAGATCACACCCCTATCTTCTAATGGCCATAAGTACATCATCATGACCACTGAGTACTTTAAAAAATGGGTGGAAGCTATCCCTATGACATACATCATCGGCAAGCAAATTTCCAGATTCATTCTGAATTATATCATTTGTTGTTATGGAGTTCCTTTGGCCATTATTACTGACCATGGTAGTCAGTTCTAGAACAAAGATGTTACCAAGCTTTGTGAGAAATTCAAAATCCATCATGGATTTTCTAGTATCTACTACCCGCA
Organism: Thuja plicata; assembly: GCA_018584345.1. Classification (NCBI taxonomy): domain Eukaryota; kingdom Viridiplantae; phylum Streptophyta; class Pinopsida; order Cupressales; family Cupressaceae; genus Thuja; species Thuja plicata. Next base: position 2,813,129 of record MU228124.1, on the reverse strand, counting down.
AGGCAACGACCAAGCAGAAGCACCTAACAAGACAATCATTAAGATCCTGTGTTGGTTGTATTTCGTGTTTTTCTGTTTTGCCCTGTTCCTTGCTTTCCTCTCTGAAAATTTGCAGGTTTTCATGCCTATTCCTTGTCAAAATCTTGTTAAAACCCTGCAAAAACCCTAAGGCCTAATGTTAAACGATGCATTTTAAACCCTTAGCCATGTCTTCTTTTCCTTCATTACCTTTTTCAGTCACTAAAGGCATGTGCTATATAACAAGTTAAGTCAGGTCGCTTGATCGCGTGAATCAAAACAAATATGCCAAATGATCTCCCGACTTCGCTTTTGCCTTGTGTCGCTTAGTCTCGCGAAGAAACAGAATATTCCATCAATGTATTCAGACTTAGCGATTTTCCTTTGGTCGGGTTGTCGCCTGATATTGTGTTATGAAGCTTTAAGAATGAAAGGGACCCACCTCAGTCGGGTGATCGCGTGAAGAAAAGGCAAGTCAACGAAATGTCTTCCGACCTTGCGCC